>PVIY010026017.1:0-35921 GCA_004026745.1 Myrmecophaga tridactyla | reverse complement strand
AAAGAGCTCACTTCTGCCTATGCCTGGGGCAGTTGCAGCCTGAAAAGTCCTGCCGCTATATCCAGAGGCAGTCAAGCCTTTGTAGATACACAGCCACAAAAACCTCTGTTTCCTTCTTTTTCCCCCCCCTTTTTCTGTCAGTCCTGCCCCCTTGGCGCCGGAGCAAAAATGAGCAACCTCCGCTTTCATCAGGTTCACCTAAGCTGGGGGCCTATTTTTAGTAGTCAGAATTTGTTAATTAGTTCCACAATTGGCGTTTGATTGTGCTCAGTCCCTGCTGCTGGTAAAGTCCTTTCCTTTCCTCTCTGGAAAGCGGCCTGTTGGGAAGGGACGCTGGCCACCACAGCTTTGGGAACTCACGGTTCTGGGGGGTGCTCGCAGCCGGTCCAACTGGTCCAGACTGGGGTGTGCTGTGTTTCTGGTCACTGATGTGGCCCCAGGAGCTGTTCTGTACTGTTTCTGGTTATTTAGTAGTTGTTCTGGAGGACGAACTAAAATGTGCAGGTTGTTAGGCCGCCATCTTGACCCAAAAGCTGATCCATTTTGAGTTAACTTTTGTAAAGGTTGTGAGATATGGGTCCTCTTTCATTCTTTTGGATGTGGATATTCAGTTCTCTAGGCACCATTTGTTGAAGAGGCTGTTCTGTCCCAGGTGAGTTGGCTTGCCTGCCTTATCAAAGATCAATTGTCCATAGATGAGAGGATCTATAGCTGAACACTCTATTCTATTCCATTTGTCAATATATCTATCTTTATGCCAGTACCATGATGTTTTGACCAAAGTAGCTTCATAATAGACCTTAAAGTCAGGTAATGTGAGAGTTCCAACTTCATTTTTCTTTCTCAGGGTATTTTTAGCTATTCAGGGCACCCTGCCCCTCCAGATAAATTTGGTTACTGATTTTTCTATTTCTGAAAAGTAAGTTTTTTGGATTTTAATTGGTATTGCATGGAATCTGTAAATCAATTTAGGTAGAATTGACATCTTAATTATATTTAGTCTTCCAATCCATGAACACAGTATGCCCTTCCATCCATTTAGGTCTTCTGTGATTTCTTTTAACAGTTTCTTATAGTTTTGTTCATATAAATCTTTTGTCTCTTTAGTTAAATTTATTCCTATATATTTTATTCTTTTGGTTGCAATTGTAAATAGAATTTGTTTCTTGATTTCCCCCTCAGATTGTTCATTACTCGTGTATAAAAACACTACAGATTTTTTAGTGTTGATCTTGTAACCTGCCACTTTCCTGTACTCATTTAGTAGCTCTACTAGTTTTGCTGTGGATTTTCGGGATTTTGCTGTGGATTTTCTCATCATCTGTAGTCGGTGAGAGTTTTACTTCTTCCTTTCCAATTTTGATGCCTTGTATTTCTTTTTCTTGTCTAATTGCTCTGGCTAGAACTTCCAGCACAATGTTGAAAAATAGTGGTAATAGTGGACATCCTTGTCTTGTTCCTAATCTTAGGGGGAAAGTTTTCAGTTTTTCCCCATTGAAGATGATGCTAGCTGTAGGTTTTTCATATGTTCCCTTTATCATGTTGAGGAAGTTCCCTTCTCTTTCTATCCTTTGAAGTGTTTTCAACAGGAAAGGATGTTCAATTTTGTCAAATGCCTTTCCTGCATCAATTGAGATGATCATGTGGTTTTTCAGCTTTGATTTGTTGATACAGTGTATTACATTAATTGATTTTCTTATGTTGAACCATCCTTGCATACCTGGGATGAATCCCACTTTGTCATGATGTATAATTCTTTTAATGTGTTGCTGGATTCAGTTTGCTAGAATTTTATTGAAGATTTTTGCATCTATATTCATTAGAGAGATTGATCTGTATTTTTCTGTTTTTGTAATATCTTTGTCTGGCTTTGGTATGAGGTGATGTTGGCTTTGTAAATGAGTTAGGTAGCTTCCCTGCTCTTCAGTTTTTTTTGAAGAGTTTGAGCAGGATTGGTACTAATTCTTTCTGGAATGTTTGGCAGAATTCACATGTGAAGCAATCTTGTCTTGGAGTTTTCTTTTTGGGGAGCTTCTTAATGACTGATTCAGTTTCTTTACTTGTGATTTGTTTGTTGAGGTTGTCTATTTTTTCTCGAGTCAATTTTCATTGTTTATGCCTTTCTAGAAAGTTGTCCATCTCATCTGCATTGTGTAGTTTATTAGCATAAAGTTGTTCATGGCATCCTCTCATTACTTCCTTTATTTCTGCAGGGTCAGTGGTTATGACCTCTTCCATTTCTGATCTTATTTATTTGCATCCTCTCTCTTCTTCTTTTTTTCGATCTTGCTAAGGGTCCATCAGTCTTATTGATTTTCTTATAGAACCGGCTTCTGGTTTTGTTGATTTTCTCTGTTGTTTTCATGTTCTCAATTTCATTTATTTCTGCTCTAGTCTTCATTATTTCTTTCCTTTTGCTTGCTTTGGGGTTAGTTTGCTGTTAGTTCTTCCAAGTGGACAGTTAATTCCTCGATTTTTGCCATTTCTTCTTTTTTGATATAGCCATTTAGGGAAATAAATTTCTCTCTTAGCCCTGCCTTTGCTACATCCCATAAATTTTGATAAGTTGTGTTTTCATTTTCATTTGCCTCAAGATATTTACTGATTCCTCTTGTAATTTCTTCCTTGACCCACTGGTTGTTTAAGAGTGTGTTGTTGAGCCTCCACATATTTGTGAATTTTCTAGCACTCTGCCTATTATTGGTTTCCAACTTCATTCTTTTATCATCTGAGAAAGTGTTTTGTATGATTTCAATCTTTTTAAATTTATTGAGACTTACTTTGTGACCCAGCATATGGTTTGTCCTTGAGAATGATCCATGAGCACTTGAGAAAAAGGTGTATCCTCCTGTTGTGGGGTGTAATGTTCTATAAATACCTGTTAAGTCTAGCTCATTTATTGTATTATTCACATTCTCTGTTTCTTTATTGATCCTCTGTCTAGATGTTCTGTCCATAGATGAGAGTGTGGAATTGAAGTCTCCAACTATTATGGTAGATGTGGTTATTTCTCTTTTAAGTGTTTTCAGTTTTTGCCTCATGTATTTTGGAGCATTCTGGCTCGGTGCATAAATATTTATAATTGTTATGTCTTCTTGTTGAATTATTCCTTTTATTAATTCATAGTGTCCTTCTTTGTCTCTTTTAACTGTTTTACATTTGAAGTCTAATTTGTTGGATATTAGTATAGCTACTCCTGCTCTTTTCTGATTGTTTTTACATGAAATATCTTTTCCAAACCTTTTACATTCAACCTATGTTTATTCTTCGGTCTAAGATGCATTTCCTGTAGACAGCATATAGATGGGTCCTGTTTTTTAATTCATTCTGCCAGTCTATGTCTTTTGATTGGGGAGTTTAATCCATTAACATTTAGTTTTATTACTGCACAGGTAGTACTTTTTTCTACCATTTTGCCGTTGGGATTTTATATGTCATATCTAATTTTTCTTCTTTTTACCTTTACTGATAGTCTACCTTTCTACACTCTTCTCTACGCCTCTGTCTCCTGTCTTTTCGTACCTGCCTCTAGTGCTCGCTTTAGTATTTCTTGCAGATTTGTTCTCTTGGTCACAAATTATCTCAGTCATTTTTTTTTCCTGAAAATGTTTTAATTTCTCCCTCATTTTTGATGAACAATTTTGCTTCATATGGAATGCTTGGTTGGCAGTTTTTCTCTTTTAGAAAGAAAGAGAAAGAGACATCCCACCGTCTTCTCGCTGCCATGGTTTTTGCTGAGAAATCTCATAGTCTTACTGGGCTTCCTTTGTAGGTGATGGATTGCTTTTCTCTTGCTACTTTCAAGATTCTCTCCTTTTCTTGGACCTCTGACATTCTGATTACTAAGTGTCTTAGAGTACATCTGTTTGGATCTATTCTGTTTGGGGTATGCTGCATTTCTTGGATCTGTGATTTTAAATCTTTCATTAGAGTTGGGACATTTTCAGTCATAATTTCCTCCATTAGTTTTTCTCCTCCTTTTCCCTTCTCTTCTGCTTCTGGGACACCCATGACACATTATATTCATGTGCTTCATATTGTCAATGGATTCCCTGAGTCTGTGCTCATATTTTTCCATTTTTTCTCCTATATTTTCTTTTGGTTGCTGGATTTCAGATATCCCATCCTCCAGTTCACTAATCCTATCTTCTGCCACTCGAAATCTAACATTGTAAGTTTCCATTGTTTTTTTTTTTCATTTCTTCTCCTGTGCCTTTCATTCCCATAAGTTCTGTGATTTGTTTTTTTTAGACTTTTGATTTCTTCTTTTTGTTCATTCCTTCCCTTCTTTATATCCTCCCTCAATTCATTGATTTGATTTTTGATGAGGTTCTCCATGTTTGTTCATACATTCTGAATTAATTGTTTCAACTACTGTATCTCATTTGAATTGTTGGTTTGTTCCTTTGACTTGGCCATATCTTCAATTTTCCTAGTGTGATTTGCTATTTTTTGCTGGCATCTGTTGCTTAGCTGATGGCTGGGGATAAGCGGCTGTACTGAGTCAGTCACACAGACACACAGCACACCACTCAGGAGACAACCCTCAGAGGTGAGTGGAAGGCGTCCACTTTATTGAGGAAGTGTACAGGCTTATATAGGCTGGGAACATGCAGGGACACGTGTCGGGCTGGGATTGGTCACCGCTGTTGCTAGGGTGGAGGGCAGATTTCTGAGATTGGTCACCGTTGTTGCTAGGGCGGAGGGCAGATTTAAGGTCAGCCATTTTGTGTTGCCGTGCATCAGCCACGGCAGCCATGTTGGCGATATTTTATGGCTTTTCCAACAGGCATCTAGGCATTTAATTGCCTTAATTAGTTTATTCAGGAGATTGTTTTCACTTCTTTTACCTAGGGTTTTCTTGCTGGATGAATTTGTTGTCTGTCTGCTCTTTGACATTCAGTTCAGCCTTTTCTGGACCACTAGCTTAGGTTTTGTTTAACAGAGGAGAATTTTTCAGTTTTTGTTTTTTTGTTTCTTGTCCTGCCTGTATGGTCCCTTTTTACCCCCACCCTCAGAGGGTCTACTTAGGTATTATAGACCCCATCTGGATTTTCCCAGACCAAACTGGCCTCCTATGAGGAGGAAACTTCACCTGCATCGTTTTCCCCGAGGGTGAGACCCAGCAGGTTGACAGACTTTCCTGTGAAGTCTCTGGACTCTGTTTTTCTTATCCTGCCCGGTATGTGGTGCTTGTCTGCCTGCAGGTCCCACCAGCATAAGATGATGCGGTACCTTTAACTTTGGCAGACTCTCCCTGCTGGGGGCATGGTGGAGACAGCGGAGAGGTTGTAGGCTGGTTTTAATGGCTTCAAATTATCAAGCCCTGGGGTCTTAATTTTGAGGCAGGGATTCCTCCTGAGTTAGATCTCACCCCTCCCCTGTGTAAGGTACCAGCTCCAGACAAGCTCTCAAAGAAGCTTGTTTCTGCCTATGCCTGGGGGAGTTGCAGCCTTTGAAGCCCTGCCGCTGTATCCAAGGGCAGCCAAGCCTCCATAGAAACACAGCTACAAAAACCTGTTTTTTTTTTTTTAATTTGTCCATCAGCCCTGCCCCCTTTGCTCTGGGGTAAAAATCAGTGACCTCCTCTTTGACCTGGTTCACCTGAGCTGGGGCCCTATTTTTAGTAGTCAGAATTTGTGAATTAATTTCACACTTGAAACTTAGTTGCACTCAGCCCCTGCTGCTGGTAAAGTCCTTTTCCTTTCTCCTCTGGGAATCAGACTGTGGGGGTGGGACGCTGCCCCCTGGGGTTTGGGGAACTCACGGTTCTGGGGGTGCTTGCAGCTGGTCCAGCTGGTCCAGACTGGGGTTCGCTGTGTGTCTGGTCACTGATGTGGCCCCCGGAGCTGTTCTGTACTGTTCCTCATTATTTACTAGGTGTTCTGGAGGATGAATTAAATTCCACACCTTGCTAAACTGCCATCTTGGCTCCTCCCCTCATACTTATTTGTTAAACCTGACTTTCCTTATACCTCCACTATCACCTTTTTTTAAAAATATTTTTTTAACTTTTTTTATTGTATAGTATAAAATAAATGCACAGCAAAAAATAACAAAGTGATAGTTTTCAAAGCACTCTTCAACAAGTGTTTACAGGACAGACCATACGGGCTACCATACGATCCTCTCATATTTTTCCTTCTAGCTGCTCCAGAATATTGGAGGCTAGAAAGCTTCTATACTTTTTTATCATCACAGTCGACTTTTTTTCCTTTTTTTTTTTTTTGTGAAAAATAACATATATACAACAAAGCTATAAATTTCAAAGCACAGTACCACAGTTAGTTGTAGAACATATTTCAGACTTTGGCATGGGTTACAATTTCACAATTTTAGGTTTTTATTTCTGACTGTTCTAAAATACTGGAGACTAAAAGAGAAACCAGTTTAATGATTCAGCATTCATAATTATTTGTTAAGTCCTGTCTTCTGAGTAAAATTTCACCATACCTCTTTTTAGGGTTGTTTGGGCTATTGCAATTCTCATTTTTTTCTGTTGAAAGGGTCTGCCACTAATATGGGGTAGGGAGATGGGACTCTCTGATGTTCTTCAGAGGCTGGGTTCTGCAGAGGCTGGGCTAGGTTTCAGAACTTAGCTGGACCAGAGACCCATCTGGAAGTTACTCTGGTAAATGCAGAGTAGCCTCTCAACTCTATTTGAACTCTCTCTGCCACTGATAGTTTATTAATTACACTTCTTTTCCCCCTTATGGTCAGGAAGTAATTATTGATCCCACTGTGTCAGGTCTGGATTTATCCCTGGGAGTCATCTCCCACATCACCAGGCAGTCCTTCATCCCTAGATGTCATGTCCCATGTAGAGGGGAGGCAACGATTTCACTTGCAGAGTTGGACTTAGACAGACTGAGGCCACATTTGAGCACATCTGAGGGGTCCTCCAGAAGTAACTCTTAGGCATGCCTATAGGTAGTCTAAGCTTCTCTGCTACCTACATAAGCTTCCCAAGAGTAAGCCTCATGACTGAGGGCATGGCCTATTGATTTGGGTATCCCTAAAGTTTGACATAGTATTGGGATTCCCTGATGGTAAGTTTTATTAGTTCCATGTTTTTTCTCCCCTCCATCAGGGGACTTTGGCAATACTTTTGATTATCTGCTTAATATACTCTAGGATGTTTCCAGGTATTTCAATAATTAATACAGCATTAAAAGACCTCTTTCTTATTCTGTGCTTCCTGTGTTTCACTTGTTCAAATGAGCTGTACAAATAGGTTGAATTAGATTATGCACTATAGCAAATTTCAGTTCCAGATCAAATAAACCTTTCTTCCATTGGTCTCAAAGAGTATGTGTGGTTCTGAAATATAGACACTGTCTTCTTTACCCTATTTTCTTAATTATTTTAACCCCAACCTGTTCGGCTTCATTCTTATCTCTAAATATCAGGTTACACATATAAAATAGTCACTCAAAATCCAGAAGTCATAATCACCACTCCGGACTTAACGTGTGTGCTCTAAAATGTTACATTCTAGGCCCCTGTTTTCTTATAAGCATTTTCTAAAGATGATCATACCATTGTGGTTTTTTTTGTTCCTTGCTTATTTTGTCTCACCAAATGTCCCACATGTTCATTTACATTGTTACATGCCTCACGACATTGTTCCTTTCTGTAGTAGCACAACCTTCATTTATAAGTATACATCATTGTTCGCCAAGGTACTTCTCCAGCAGTGCATCCTTCAGCCACCTGTATTCATTGGGCATCATGTAGAGGTCCCAAAGTCCCCAGTCCATCAACATTTTCAATTTTAAATAATTTCATTGTTCCCAAGAGAAAGAAAACCAATAACCACACCTTCGCCAAATAGGAAATCTAAACCCCCTCTTTCCTCTTGTCCCTCACCCCATTATTTACCTCTGTTGTTGCTGTGGTACCTGCTGTTTTCCTTTTGAACATAACTCATAGCATGCAAAAGCAGCTTTCCCCCTGTACCCTAGATTTAAACATTCTTTATACCAGAATCATATTTTGAAGTAATTATTAAAAGAATTCATTCATATGTCTAGTGTAAATCAGTAGGTCTATACAACCCCTTTCAATCTTGTTCATCTTCAATATGGTAATATTACTGCTAGACCCACTAGAGAGTCACCTTGCTCCTGTATATTCCCTTATATTGGAATTGGAATTCAACTTCATTAGCTAACGGTTCACCCATCTCTAGCTTCTATGTATCTCTAAGGTCCCGTATCTTCTGTATTATAAGCTTCTGATTATACCTTTATGCTAGCCATAAAAGTGGAATCATACAGCATCTATCCTTTTGTGTCTGGCTAATTTCACTCAGCATTTCGTCATCAAGGCTCTTCCCTCTTGTCATGTGCTTCAGGACGTTCTATTGTCTTAGAGCTGCATAATATTCCATCTTATGTACCTACCACATTTTTTTGATTGACTCGTCTCTTGATGAGTATTTGGTTTGTTTCCATCTTTTGGCAATTGTGACTAATGCTGCTATGAACATCGGTGTGCAAATGTCTGATTGTGTCGTTGCTTTCAGCTCTTCTGGCTATATACCAAGTAGTGCTATTGCCTGGTCATAGGGCAACTCGATATTTAGTTTCCTTAGCAGTTGCCAAACTATCTTCCATAATGGCTACACCATTACACATTCCCACCAACAGTGCATAAGTGTCCTAGTTTTTCTATTCTCTCCAACATTTATAGTTTCCTGTTTGTTTAATTGCAGCCATTCTTACAGGTGTGAAGTGGTATCTCATTGTAGTCTTGATCTGCATTTCCCTTATCGCCAGTGAAAGTGAACATCTCTTCATGTGCTTTTGAGCCATCTGTATTTGCTCTTCAGAAAAATGCCTATTCCTATCTTTAGCCCATTTTATAATTGGGTTGTTTGTTCTTTTGATGTTGAGTTGTATGATTTCTTTGTATATACAGGATATCAAACCTTTGTCTGATATTTGATTTCTGAATATTTTCTCCCATTGACTTGGCTGCTTCTTCACCTTTTTGACAATGACTTTTGAGGTGCAGAAGCCTTTGATTTTGAGGAGTTCCCATTTATCTATTTTTTTCTTTTGTTGCTTGTGCTTTGGCTGTAAAGTTTAGGAAACTACCTCCTATTACTAGGTCTTGAAGATGTTTCCTTTCATTTTCTTGTAGAAGCTTTATGGTGCTAGTTCTTATATTTAGGTGTTTGACCCACTTTGAGTTAATTTTTGTGTAGGGTGTAAGATAAGGGTCCTCTTTCATTCCCTTGGCTATTGATATCCATTCTTTCATGCCCAATTATTGAAAAGACTATTTTGTCCCAGTTCAGAGGATTTGGGGGACTTTTCAGAAATCAGTTGACCACAGATTTTGTGGTCTGTTTCTGTACTCCTGATTAGATTCCGTTGGTCAATGCTTCTGTCTTTGTGCTACTACCCTGCTGTTTTGACCACTGCGGCTTTATAATAGGTTTTAAAGTCAGAGAATGTTAATCCTCCCACTTCATTCTTCTTTTTTTTTAGGATGCTTTTAGCCATTTGGGGTCTCTTTCCCTTCCAGATGAATGTGGTAGTTAGCTTTTCTGAAGCTTCAAAGTAGGTTGTTAGAATTTTGATTGGTACTACGTTGAATCTGTAGATCAGCTTGGGGAGAATTGACATCTTAACTATATTTAGCCTTTCTGTCCATGATCAGGGGATGTCTTTCCACCTATTTAGACCTCCTTTGATTTCCTTTAGCAATGTTATGTAGTTTTCTGTGTACAAGTCCTTCACATCCCTAGTTAAGTTCATTCCTAAGTATTTGATTCTTTTAGTTGCTGGTTTGAATGGATTTTTTTTCCTTAACTGACTCCTCAGCTAGGTTACCACGTATGTATAGAAATGTTACTGATTTTTGCACATTAATTTTATATCCTGCCACCTTGCTGAATTTGTTTAGTAACTCAAGTAACTTTGCTGTAGACTTCTCAGCATCTTTCTAGTGTCATATCATCTACAAATAATGAGAGTTTTACTTCTTCCTTTCCAATTTGGATGCCTTTTGTTTCTTTGTCCTACCTGATTGCTCTACTTAGAATTTCTAGCACAGTGTTGAATAATAGTGGTGACAGCGGGTATCCTTGTCTTGTACCTGATCTTAGGGGGAAAGCTTTCAGTCTCTCTCCATTGAGAATGATGCTACCTATCGGTTTTTCCTATATTCCCTTTATCATATTGAGGTAGTTACCTTTGATTCTTATCTTTTGGAGTGTTTTTATCAGAAAAGAATGCTAAATTTTGTCAAATGCCTTTTCAGTGTCAATCGAGATGATCATGTGATTTTATTCATTTTGATTTGTTAATGTGCTGTATTACATTAATTAATTTTCTTGCATTGAACCATCCTTGCATTATTGGTATAAACCCCACTTGGTCATGGTGTATAATTCTTTGAATGTGCTGTTGGATTTGATTTGCTAATATTTTATTCAGAATTTTTGTATTTATGTTCATTAGGGAAATTGGCCTGTAGTTTTCCTTTCTTATAGCATCTTTACCTGCTTTTGGTATTAAAATATCAGCTTCATAAGATGAGTTAGGTAGAGTTCCTTTTTCCTCAATTTTTTTGAAAAGTCTGAGTTAGAATGATGTTTGTCCTTTCTGGAATGTTTGATAAAATTCCCCTGTGATGCCATCTGGCCCTGGGCTTTTTCTCTGTAGGAAGATTTTTGATGACTGATTGAATGTCTTTACTTGTCATTGGTTTGTTGAGATACTCTGTTTCTTCCCAAGATAGTGTAGCTTGTTTGTGGGTCTCCAGGAATTTGTCCATTTCAAAAGTTGTCTAGTTTGTTGGCGTATAGTTATTCATAGTATACTCTTATGATTTGTTTTGTTTCTTTAGGGTCTGGGAGAACACAACCCTTCACATTTCTGATTTTGTTTATTTGTATCCTCTCTCTTTTTCTTTGTCAGTCTTGCTAGTGGCCCATCAATTTTATTGATTTTCTCAAAGAACCAACTTTCGGTTTTATTGATGCTTTCTGTTGTTCTTTTGTTCTCCCATTCATTTGTCTCTGCTTTCATCTTTGTTATTTCTCTTCTATTTGCTTTGGGATTAGTTTGCTGTTTTTGTCAAGTTCTTCCAGGTTTGCTGTTAAGTTCTCAATTTTTGCTTTTTCTTGTTTTTTTAATATACATATTTAGAACATTAAATTTCCATCTCAGCACTACCTTTGCTGCATCCCATAAGTTCTGATAGGTTGTGTTCTCATTTTCTTTCATCTCCAGATAGGTACTGATTTCTGTAGCAATTTCTTCTTTAACCCACTGGTTGTTTAAAAGTGTGTTATTTAATCTCCATATACTTGTGAATGTTCTCGTTCTTTGGTGGTTGTTGAGATCCAGCTTCATCCCATTGTCATCAGAGAAAGTGCTTTGAATAATTTTAATATTTTCAAATTTATAAAGATCTGTTTTGTGCCCCAGCATATGATCTATCCTAGAGAATGTTCCATCAGCACTAGAGAAGAATTTATAACCTTGGGCTTTCTGGTGCAGTGTCCTGTGTATATCTGTTTGGTGTAATGCATTAATCAAGTTATTTAACTTCTCTGTTTCCTTGTTGATCTTCTGTCTGGTTGTTCTATCTATAGAGGAGAGTGGTGTATTGAAGTCTCCTACTATTATTGTTGAAACATCTATCACTCTTTTCAGTTTTGCCAATGTCTGTCTCATGTACTTTGGAACCCCTTGATTGGGAGCATAAACATTTGCGATTGTTATATCTTCTTGGTGAATTGACCGTTTAATTAGTGTATAGTGTCCTTCTTTGTCTCTTATGATGTCTTTACATTTAAAGTCTATTTTTTCTGATATTAGTATCGCTGCTCCTGCTTTCCTTTGGTAACAACTTGCATGTAAATTCTTTTTCCATCCTTTTACTTTAAATCTGTTTGTATCCTTGTGTCTAAGATGGGTCTCTTGTAAGCTGCATGTAGCTGGATTATGTTTTTTAATGCATTCTGCCAATCTGTATCTTTTAATTGTTAAATTTAGTCCATTAACATTTAAAGTTATTATTGACAAGGTGTTTCTTGCTTGCACTATCTTATGTTTTTTATTTATTTGTCAGATCTATATATTCTTTTTCCTTTTTCTCTTTTTATTATTTAAATTACCCTTAGTGGTACTCTTAAATTCTGTACCCTCCTCTAGACCTCCCTCTCCTGTGTTTTTTTCAGCTGGCAGAACTCCTTTTAGTATTTCTTGTAGGGTCAGTCTCTTGTTGCCACATTCTTTCAGGACTTTTTTATCAGTGAAATCTTTAATCTCTCCCTCAGTTTTGAAGGACAGTTTGGCTAAGTACAGAATTCTTGACTGGAAGTCTTTCTGTTTCAGGATCTTGAAACAGAAAGATATCATACCACTGCCTTCTCACCTGAGGTTGCTAGTTGAGTAGTCTGAACTCAGTTTTATTTAGTTTCCCTTGTATGTAGTAGATTGTTTTTCTTTTACCACTCTCAGGATTTTCTGCTTCTCTTCAACATTTGACAGAGTGATTAGTATATGCCTTGGGGAAGGCCTATTTAAATTTATTTATATTTAAATAAATTTTAATTTATTTTAGAGATTTTTGGAGTTTTTTGGGGTTCTTTGACTTGTATATTTGTGTCCTTAATGAGGGTTGGAAAGTTTTCCCCCATTATGTCCTCAACTACTCTTCCTAGCTCTTTATTCCTCCCTTCTCGTTCTTGGACACCAATGATTCTTTTATTTGCATCCTTTGTTTTTTCTGTCATTTCCCTGAGTTCCCATTCAGTTTTTTCCATCTTTTTTGCTATTTACTGTTTTGAGTCTTCAAAGTCAATTATCCTGTGCTCTATATTACTTTCTTCTGTCCCTTCAAATCTGGTGTTGTGTGCCTCTAGTGTGTTTTTTAACTGGTTAGCAGAGTCTTTAATCTCTGTGATTTCTGCTGTTTTTCTATTTGTTCTTTCATATTCCTCTTTGTGCTCTTCTACTGTGTTCTTCATCTCCTTTATGTCATTTGCTATCCCACATATTTTATTCCGTAGAGAGGTATAAACATCTTTGATTATTATTCTAACATCTGTGTCTCCTCTGGTGTTTATTTTGGTCATTAGGCAGGGCTATGTCTGTCTACAGTGTAATACACTTTTTGATCTTCTGCTGTCTTCATGGCATGTAAATATCTTGATTGATTTTCTTTGGGAATTGATTTCTTTCAATAGTCTAAGGCCTTGTGTTTACAGGATCGTTATACAGCAGGGAGCAGGGCACGGGGTGGAGCACTCAGTATGGTGATTTGTTCCAGGACAAGTATGGGTGCAGGTTGGGGATATTACACTGTTGCTTTTGAATGTGGGTGCCCAGTGGCCAGGTAGGATGTAGCTGTGCAAGTGCATCGGTCTCGGGGGCATAACTCTGGTATGCACTCATCTAAGGCACAGCGCCCTTTGTGTGCATGTGTAGTGCTATGGCAGCTGGTCATCGTTACGCCTGTGACCCTGCTGTGCATGTCTGCACTTTCTCAGAGCTGTGAAGTGAGGCCGAGGGCTGCGCATATGTACAGTTCTAGGACTGCTGTAACGTGCGGTTTCCAGAGTTGAATGACGTGTGCATGTGTGGGCCTGGAAGTGCCATAAACGGATGTGCTGAGCCTAGGGAGGGGAGAGGGTGAGGCTGGGTGACACTGTGGGCAGGAACAGGGAGAGGGAGGTAGTGCTCAGGTGTGCAGGAGAGGTGGGTTGGGCTGCAGTTGAGGTGGGGGTGTGGGGCACATACGTATACTAGAGGTTGGTGGGTTGGGGTGCCTGGAGCATGGAAAATGGGAGAAGGTGATTGGCTCAGGTGCGTGAGGTGTGGGGTTAATCACCAGTCAAGGGGCTGCACTGGTGAGGGTAGTGCTTACTTCCTAGTCCTGCGTTCCCATCCATGGACTCCTGTGGGCTCCCCGACTCCATGCCTCTCTGCCAGGCTCCTGCTTTCTGCCTCTGCAACCAGGATTGCTGCATCTGGTGCAGGAGGCTCTCCCAGGTCAGCCGCATTCCTGAATTGCCACCTCAGTCGCCCTCCTGTCCCTTCTCTAATTTTCCCTGTGGATCAGGGCTAGTCTCAAGCTACTCTAGACAGCCATCTTCCAGAATTCCTGCACGCATTTTTAAATTCAGATTTTTAGAATAAAGAAAAGAAAAATTTTGATATAAAGTTTTGCTGATAAGTATATATGAGACTAGGAACTACATGGTTTTGTGCCTGAAATTTGGACATTACACTAGATGGCAGTGATGTCTTTTTATGGGATATTTATGCACATATTCAGATGAGTTTCAGAAATGCAATCACAATGGATTTTTTTTTAATAAAAAACGAAAATTATTCTCAGAGTATTTTTTTATTATTCATCAAACTTAGAGATACTGTTGAGATTAAGTAGACAATGTTATCTGATGATTAACACAGTTTCTTATCTGACTGTTACTCATATTTGTATTTCTAGCCCCCAACACAGAGCCTGACCCATGGTAGATACTTGATGGATGTTTGGTGAATGAAGTTGGCTATATTTAAAAGAAATGGTCTCACCACGTCCATGCCAGAAACAGTTAAATTATCAAGGCACCCTTTCCCACTGAGCTCTGATGATAACGTTTTAAAAATAGCATTGGGCACCTATTTACATTCTAATGGAATTGTCAAAGAAGATAAAACTGTTTTGTCATCTGTTATCTGGGCATAAATGGGAACTACCCAAGAAATGAAACTTGGATTAATTCACTTTTAATGTTGAAAATTGTTGCTCTCCCAGTTTATTTTACAGTTAGGGTTCTTGTTTTTGCGTGCTCCCTCCAAGGCTTTATTTCCCCAATGGAGGATTTCTACTAAAGACGGCATTTTCTTGGGTATGGCAACCACGCAGTTAACTTTTTTTGTGTTGGCTTATAGTTGTTAGCAGTGTTCATTAGTATACAAATGGTATATCTGATTTTTTTCATTCTTAAAAATTCGCTTTGCATACCAAGGATAGATTAGACAGTTAAACTTTCCTAATACTTTTTAAAACTTGTCCTTTGAGATTCTCCCTAAAATGGCTATTTCAAATATATGTATCGTGTATATATATATTAACACCCTTTGTCTATTTCATTCTGACATCAGTAATGTTTATTTGTGCATATGTGTGTGTGTAAAGTATGATCCTATATTTTTAACCATATGCTGTTTTGAACACAATGGAAAATAGTAAAGATTGTTAAAGTATTTATGCTTTAGCTTCTTCTTTGCTGATTTATACTTAGTTTTCAGGTGTCACATGAATAATATTTCTCTTTATTAATTTGTAACAAATCAAATGCAATTGTTTTTAAGGGCACAATTAGAGAATGAAAAGAAGAAAAGAGAAATAGCAGAAAAGGAAAAGGAAAGAATAGAACGTGAAAAAGAAGAACTAATGGAACGTCTAAGGCAAATTGAAGAACAGACCATGAAAGCCCAGAAAGGTAAAAGTTTCTTTTTGAAAATGGATCCAAAATTGTTGCTCTGTTTTCCAGTAGTAGTATTTTCTTACTTTTAAGTCTTGTCCCTTATGTAGGATAATTCATTTAATTTTGATAAATTTATACTCGAAGTCAAAATTTAAACATGTTTAGCTGAGGCCAATTCAGCTATACAGTGCTCATGTGTTCTTCTCTTTCATTTACTTAAACAGTAAAATATTCTGTGTGTATATTCTTATTATATAATATAAATGACTATATTAATTTATACCTATTACTGTTCAGAATTTTATGAACAAAACATTTAGTACTTGATGGCATCTATCTAAAAGCATTTAGATCATACTTTATGGGCATTTAAGAACTTTATGACATTTTAAGTTATTCTGGCTATATACACTTTAAAGACTCAACTTTGGATGCAACCCCTGAAGATTTGATTTCACGATATTAGAAAGTATACAAAACAGAAAGTATATAAAAAAAAAATGTTTTGAGGTTTTTTTCTTGATAACATGTTTGCAGGAACCTCCTTACTAGGTAGTATGTACCAAAATGCTATAGTGTATAGAAAGCATACATTGCATTTATAAAGTGTTGTTTAAATTAAATAACTCTAGGATGTACTGTTTGCAAACAACAAATGAGGGGAGGACAAAAGAAAAAAAAATTAAGTTTTGCTGCTTCTTTAACAGTGGGATCTTAGGGGATAACATGCAGTGTAAACTATCTATATATCTACACTACAATTAATACCTGCTTTCCTAACAACTAGTTGAACTAGCCTTTCAGTTCTATTGGAAATAGTTAATAGTCTTATTTAAGGTTTATTTTCACTCCTTACACAGCTTGACTTGGTAAATAGATTCTCTTGAGTAGTTGATAAAATAATCTGTAGGTGGTTAGTAGAAGGAGAAGTCACAGAGATTGCCATTAATCCACAAACTGGTTTATCATTCCAGTTACAAAATTGGAAATAACATTTCTAAGAGAAGAAAGGAGAAAAATCCTGAGTTTTATTCTGACTCATTCGAAGCCTTGCTTCTCAGTAGTAGAAAAGACCTAGCAACTACTTAGTTCAGAGTTGTAGAGTAGTGAAGGGACTTACTAGAAATCTATACAGCTCAGGGCAGGACTTGTTTCCTGAATTTCAACTTGATTCTATGTCTACCATTCTGGTGCCTTATTTCACCCATTAAAGCAAACATTCATTCAGTGCCTACTTTGTGCTACATTCTAGAAGCACAAATATATAGCACACATGAGATTATACATAAAGTCTATAGAGTTGGTAAAAAAAAAAAGATATATATTAAATATTAATTATGCGAGGTAATGTGTATGTGTCATGTAAATGGTATAAACAGTACTTTTAGTGGAGTGGATGCTGTAAAAAAATCTGGCATGTGTTAGAATATGTCAGGGAAAAAAGATTGATAGCACTTTTTTTTTTACATTTACAAAAACCTTTTCTGAGTGAATAATAGCTACTTACTAAGTCTTTTTTAATCTTATTTATTTAGGATGTATAATAAAAATGTTAATGGTTTACATACAGAAAACTGCTCAAGTAAAGAAGCTCTAAAGTCTATAAGGAAGATAGAACATAAAGAATGTAGAAATCCTTACCAAGACATAATTTCAAGTCAGTCATCTTAAGGCAAAGGACATGTAAAGGACATCCAATTTGTATGTTTCTTTTTTAAATTTCTAGTAATAAAGCTTTCCCAGTCTGTCCTAAATCTATATGATTGTCTTGTAATTTATGGTAAATTATCACTCAAATGCAGTGCTCTATATATTTAGATTATATAAATTTTTGTTTAAATAAGGAACGTTTCTAGACATTATTGTCATCTTAATTTAAAAAATTTTAAATTGACATCATCATTATTTCAAATGAATCACAAATCATTACCTAGAACCATTCTACCATTTAAATCATCATTATTTTAACCTCCTTTATCCCCCCCTTTTTCGTTTTACCAACTTTAAGATATATTGGTGACTAAATTTGCCAGACCTGTATTCAATTGCTGTTCCAACAAGTATCAAAAAGTCAGTTCCCACCCTGAAAAAGACACCATAGGAAATAATTAGGGTGTCATGATTTCATTCATTTTGGATACTGATTAAACAGCTAGTACCTAGTATGGTAGGTACAGTTGTAGGTACTAGAGATTTAAAAATAATTAAAAAAAAATTTCTGAAAAATTTTATTTTAGTAGTTTTTTTCTTTTTAGAGAAACAGTTTTGCATAGAAAAGGTCTCTCCTTTCATGGAGCTTACATTTTAATGAGAGGGAAACAGAGTAACAAATAACAGAATCATTTTGCATAGTTGTAAGTGCTGTGAAGGAAATAAGCATGATTATGTGATTAAAAAGTAGTAGTTGTGAGTATAAGTCGGGGGGGGGTGGGATCCCACTTTAAATATGCATTGTTTAAGATTAGAAGTCAAGCCTTAATTCTGTCAGTTAGAATATGACCATTGCAAATTATTTAACTTTTCAGTTCCCTCACGTTCCTTATTTCTAAAATGGAAGTAGTAATCCCTAACTTAGCTTTAGGATATTTAAAAAATTTATTGTTGTATTAAATAAAACCTTTTTCCTTAAGTATAGCATACATACAGTAAAGTATATCTTATGTGTTTGGGTCAATGAATTTTTGCAAAGTGAATTGATTTCTCTCTAACTATCACCGAGAACAAGATATAGAACATTACCAGCAATCAAGGACCCTACTTTGTATTTCCTTCCATTCAATATTCCACCCCAAAGGTAGCCACTATTCTGACTTATATCATCCCTGAATTTAGTCTTATATGTTTTTGTAACAGCTTTGTTGAGATACAAGTCACATAGCATACACTTCATTCATTTAAAGTATACTATTTAATGGGTTTTTAGTATGGTTACAGAGTTGTGGCACCTTCATCACAATAAATTTTAGAACATTTTCATCACTCTCAAAATGTCACTCTCATTTCTCCCCAATCCCTGCCTCCCTTCCCCACCCTTAAAGAACCACTAATATAAATTCGCCTATTTTGGGCATGCCATGTAAATGGAATCAGACAACATATTTTCTTTGTGTGTGTGTGACTGGCTTCTTTTACTTAGCATAATGTTTTCATCTATATTGTAGCATATAACAGTTCTTCATTCCTTTTACTGCTGAATAATATTCTATTGTATGGATACACTACATTTTTATTTATCCGTTCATCATTTGGTAGACATTTGTGTTGTTTCCCTATTTGGGCTATTGTGAACAGTACTGCTGTGAACTTTTTGTGTGGATATATGTTTTAATTTCTTTTGGGGATATATATTACCTAGGAATAGAATTCTGGGTTATATGGTAACTCTGTTTTAACTTTTTGAGGAATTTCCAAACTGGTGTCTAAAGTGGCTATACCATTTTACATTCTTGCCAGCAATGTATGATTTCTCCATATCCTAGCCAATACTTGTTATTATTTGTCTTTTTTATTATTGTCTTCTTAATGGGTGTGAAGTGGTATCTTGTAATTTTAATTTGCATTTCCCTAATGGCTAATGATGTTGAACATCTGCCCATGTGCTTATTGGCCATTTGTATATCTTCTTTGGAGAAAAGTCCATTTTTCACTTGGGTTATTTGTACTTTTTATTGTTGAGTGGAGTTCATTATATATTCTTGTAAATCCCTTATCCCATATCATTTGCAGATATTTTTTTCCCATTCTGTGATTTTTTTGTTTTGTTGATGGTGAAGCCAAAAGTTTTAAATTTGGATGAAGCCCAGTTTATCTGTTGTTCTGTTGTCATTTGTGCTTTTGGTGTCATGCCTGAGAATAGTCTTGCTTTTTTTGAGCTACTTATAAATGAATTCATGACTCTGGCTTCTTTTTGCTCAAACGTATTCTTGTAACTGTGGTTTGTTCTTTATTGTTAATAATATTTTATTTATTTATTTTATTTTTATTTTTTTGGCTTGGGCAGGCTGTGGGAATCGAACCTGGGTCTTCAGCTTGGCAGGCAAGAATTCTGGCACTGTGCCACCATTGCACTGCCTGTTAATAATATTTTATTGCATGTGTACATTACAATTTACCCATTCTATGGTGATGGCTATTTGTGATATTTTCAGTTTGGGCCTATTATAAATAAATAATGCTGTGAGCATTCTTATACAAAGCATTTAGTATACTTCAGTATATTAAGATTTGAGGTTATATACCAAGGAGTAGAATTGTTGAATCATCAGTTTGCCAAAGTGATTATCAGTTTGTACCCTCAGTGAATGAAAGTTCAGTTGCTCTACAGCCTCACCACTACTTCCACTGCTTGTCATTGTTAGTCTTTTTTTTTGGGGGGGGGGGTGGTATTTATTTATCTGTAGCCATTCTGTTTTGTCCATTGAATACAGTGCATTTTCTTGATAACTAATGATTTTGAGCACCTTTGAAAGTGTTTATTAACTATTTGTAAAGTACCTTTTCAAGTCTTTTGCCCATTTTTAAAAGTTGGATTAGTCTGGCTTTTTTCTTATTTGGTATGTTGGAGTGTTTTGCATTTCTTATAAAAATACCTTCTCTCTATGACTTACCTTCTCCTTCTCTTAATGGTGTCATTTGAATGAAGACATATTCTTTATTTTAAGTTCAATTTATCAGTTTTTTCCTTTTGGTTGCCTTGGCAGAATCAAAACTAAACCTGTGTCTTCCCAGCCTGGTAGACTACTACAAGCCTCAGGCTGCTGTATTTGTTCTTCCTCTGTTGGGAATTAGCAAATGTCTATTTTTTTTGTGTGTACAAAACAAGCAAATGTGCAGTATACACGCAAATATATATTCTCGTTTTCATTACTTTCTTTCAACACACTCTATATATATCATTTTGCACCTTGCTGTTTTCAGTTAACAATATATCTTGAAAATCACTTCATATGCATTCATAGAGATCTTTTTTTTTTTTTTTAATGGTAGCATAATATACTCCATCGCTTAGATACAATACATGTTCATCCTGGATAAAGCCCAGTTCCACAGATACTCTCCACTCAACCCCCCTGCGTTATTTAGCAGGACATTTAACACCTTTCACAGCTTCATTTCCAGCCATAACTCCCAACATTTCTGAATCCGTATTCTAAGCTTTGCTCACTTAGTGTCACTTAATAATTGTCTATTGCTCCTATTTCCATAGTTCCTATACTCATACCCCTGTATCTGGAACAACTACCTCTTTGGTCCCTAATCACACCCAATCTTTTCTATCCCCAAAATCTGACTGTTGGTCAAGACCCAGCATAAACTTTTAAAGTTTCCCCAATATCTATCTCACCCCATAGAAATTAATAATTGTTCTGTTTCCAAGGTATTTAGCCTACATCAAGGGATTAATATTTACCACAAAATACACACATACATATTATCTTTCCCCTTCTAAACCAATAGTATCTTATATTCATCTATAAAAATTCTGCATATTGAATAATAAGTATTCAACAAATGCTAATAAATGAACAAATTATTACTTTGTGTTGCCACTCAGGAGCTTCTTCCGTTTTCTTCTTGGGTTCTTTATCCAGGATAAGACCATGTGTTACCTAATTAACCATTGCCTTAGATTGGGAAAAGTCCATAATCCATTTGGGATATTTGGTTTATTATATGTTTTATTATTGTTAAAATTATAACAGTTTCAAAGTAATGCCTTTGAGCTAACATAAATTAAGATAAGAGATCACTTGATTTGCACAGTCTTACATCAGCCATAATCAAGTAATGCTTGGATTCGGGCCTGATTGAGAAAGAGATGCTTTCATAAATATTGTTAACTTGAATATAGAATAATTACTACATGCTATATGGTTATTCTACTCCCAGTTAAACACTATAACCATGTACATCTAATATGACACTATCAATATAAAAAGTAGTTTATTCTCATAACCTTTAATATTTATAGTCAAAGAGCTGATATTTGAAATAAGCCAGATTTTTTGGTACCCACTTCCCATAGGCCAGACCTCAAAAATTGTAAGTTCTGGAATTTTATAAAGCAGATAGGAAAAAATCTGATATTGTTTACCTTTCTCATTGAATCTTTCTTTGCAGGAATTGCATTTGTTTCATTCTAACTCACAGGTTCACAGATTTTTTTCTATAAGGTCCAGATGGTAGCTATTTCAGGATAGTCTCTGTCAACTAATTAACTCTGCCATTGTAGTATGAAAGCAGCTATAGAAAGTATGTAAATGAATGAGGGTGGCTGTGTTGCAATAAAACTTTATTTACAGAAGGAGGCAGTAGGTTGGATTTGGCTCATGGGCTGTAGTTTACCAACTCCTGATCTAACTCATGTAAGTGGAAAGGAACAAAGCAGGGGGAATTATTTATGGAGATATATAGCTATTCATAACCATACTTTCTAGAAGAGACTGGAGTAGATTTGAAATTTTCAAGGTTCATTTTCAACATTAAAAAAAAAAGTAGACCTTTGTATAATTTGTAGTATATTACAAATCAACTATTGCCTTGGCTACTGTTCTTCAAAATGGTATTTATTACAAAAATTGATGGAAAATTACAAATATTAGGGAATATTTATTTCAGATTTTAACTTTATATAACCCAAATGTTTCTCTTTCTTGTCTCACAACACAGAAAGAATTTTTATTATGAGAGAAAATAAAGCATTGTTTTTATTTGTAAACTTTTCTTTAGCTATTTGCTTGTTTAGATGAAAAAGCCATGAGCTTTGTAGGTTTGTTTTATATAGCACTGAACTAGTAAATAAAGAATAATGATCGTAAGAAAAGCTTGATTGTCCACATTTTAGAAGGCAAAGTCTAAAAATGAGTAGTCCTGGAATTTAGCTGTGGTAGCATCCACTGTTATATACATTTCATTTTTACAGTCACGTGGCCACATGGAATTTTCACATTGTTTTTTCAAGGATTTAAAGCCTAAGCAAAGAGTTGTTTTTCTTCCCCAACACTCTTGCCTCCTAAGTCTTAACTTCAGTTACTTAAATTATTTCTTATCAACACCAACGAAGAAACTTGTGCATTACAGTTAGTTTTCAAATCTCATGGCATATAACTTTTCAGATTTTCTCCCTCTATTCTAAAGTATACAGAAAAAGAGCCATTCTTGGAGGACAAAGCACCCTGTAATAGATGGCATTCTGTTGTCTTCTGACAGAGACCTACTTGTTGATAAATAAGAATTGCTAAAACAGTGTTTAGAATTTTGCTTTTAAAAAAATTCACATTTAAAACTTTTCTGTTTCTATGGTAGTAATATTTTCCTTTCCCATTCACTCATTGGAATAAGGAAAGGAAATTGATTTTATGACCTACACACTTAAATTCATGTCATTTATTATTAAATATTAGTTAATTGTCTCCATACCATGTGTTCCAGTAACTCTAAATCTTAAAAAGTTCATACAATTCACATTAAAATTCCTTTTTGGCCAGTAAATTAATTTTTTAACATCTTAATTTCTTACCTTCAGAAGGACATTTAAGAAGCTGATTCTATTGTTTACATCTGGGGTGGGAAACTGGGTGACTGAAGGACAAGTATGGGAAGACTTTTTGTTGTATATCATTTGAACTGTTTGAATTTTGAAGTAGATGAATTATTCTTTCAAAAAATATATTTTTAAATAAGTAAAAACAAATAAATCATGAGCCAATAGATTCCCATTGTTCAGCGTGGCCCATTTCATGGTATCTGCTTGAGCAGCCCAGGAAACTAAAACAAGCGATTAGTTTTAGAAGGGCTCTTCCAGCAATAGTCAACCAATGCCAGAAAATTTTTTTACTGCATATGACCCTGTTCCTGTTGTTGGTCAAACAAGGGAAAATAGATATCAGAGGCCAGGCCATGCTATGCTGCCTGTCCACCTCTGTGTTTTATTTTTAGTTTTGGTTTGTTTATGGCTGATAAGTTTTTCCCATAGGTGGCAGCAATACTTGGGAATTAAGTTTTATGACCTATTTGGTGATCTGTGTAAATGCCATTGACACTGGGTGAGAGATGACAGGATCTGGTTTGTTAGTCTGTGTCTCTTGCATCTCTTGATTGGTGGCTGACATTGTAGGATGGAAGCTATAATAATCTCTCTGTTTCTGTGTGTCCATGTAATTCAGAAATCAATTATTTTGTGACGTCTCATTAAAGGAGCTCTGCTGTGATTGGTTTATAGAGATAAAGAAGCACTTACATGTCAGATATTCCTGAAATTCCAAGAAAATGAGGAAATTTTACTTTAAATATTTCACGTGCTAGACTTAATTTTTTTTTTTTTTTTGGCTACAAAAACTAACTCAGAAACATTTTAAGTTAATTGAGGCAAATCTTTGGTAAGTGTGACTAAATTAATAATTTTGGTTTAATGAAAACAATTATGTCTTCTCTGATTTTTCAGTGTTAAGTACAATAAAAGTGCATTTTATTCTTCTTGGGTTGTATTTCCCGAAATATGTGCAGGTTCACTGATCAAATGTGAGCAACTATTACTCCTAGGTATAATGTTTAAGATTATAGAAAATGTAAATTTATTTTTCTCAACTCAACTGTCAGGTCTTTGGTAAAAGCCTTTTTTTTTTTTAATTTCTGAACTACAAGATGTTCCTGTCTCACCTTGTATTTCCCCTGCTCCCATCTGTAAATTTGTTTTTGACTAAAATAAATCATTGTTCTGATAAAAGAAATTAACATTAAAAAAATTTGTTTACCTGTCTAAGGCTTGGTTTAGATAAATAAAACATTTAAAAATATTTAAGATTTCTTAAGCAGATGATAAATTGTTTAGTAAAGTCAATCATAAAATAAAGGTATGTGCTTCTTGCTTTCTGATATGACTTGAATTACAAAGGATTTTCATTTTTTCCTGTTACTGAATTATGTAATTGATTTTAAAAAACAGGCTTTTGCCAAGTTAAAAATGAGCTGTAGGTGTATTTCATATGTGCTGTTTTTTTTGGATATTGTATAGATTAGATTTCTTGCTACTATTTTGGCTTTTGACCATGAGAATAATTAGAATTAATCATTTGGGGGGGTGTATATACATATTTGACAGAACTAGAAGAACAGACTCGCAAAGCTCTTGAGCTGGAGCAGGAACGGAAACGAGCAAAAGAAGAAGCAGAAAGGCTTGAAAAGGAGCGTCGAGCTGCTGAAGAGGCAAAAACTGCTATAGCAAAACAGGCTGCGGATCAGATGAAGAATCAGGAACAGCTAGTAAGGAACCTATTTTAAGTCTATGTTAGAGAAGAAAAGTTTAAAGTACTAAATGAGCCTTCTGAAATTAAGTATTCCTTCTGAAAAATAAACCAAAGATATAAGTAACTTAATAACAAAATGTTGGAAATAAATCAGAAAATTTTATTTCTGCTTAAATAAAACAGAATAACAGATTTTTTCCCCTATAGTTTATTTATAAATGTTGTCTTTTTTTCCCTATAGTTTATTTATAAATGTTGTCTGTAGCCAGCAAATGCTTCTCATTTGTCCAACTATAGTTTGGACAGTTCTGTAATAAGCTAACTGGCATGTTTTGCTTTGGATAAATACACAGTAAATTTTTGCTCCTATAAAATAATTGTAGGCCATAATTAGTGGATGAGTTTCTTGTTTATTTCGTGGAAATGCATATCATAAGGAGTAGCCATGACACTTAGAAGATCCTGATTTTAAATATTGGTTCAGGTATTTACTTGTTATTTGTCTTCAGGCCTTTCTGAGCTTAGTACTCTCCTTTTGAAAAAGGAATAATGCCACCTTATAGAATTGTTGAGGAATCAAATGAAATTTGACAAAGTGCTCTTTAAACTAGAAAGCATTATATAATTATAAATTTTTCCTGTTATGGTCTTTGGTAAATAGTTTATATTTATTGATAAAAGTTACAAACACAGCTCTTGGGTTATACATTTTAAGTTCCTGCTATGAAACAGAATTAACTATTTGCTTATAGAGTTAAAAAAATTATTTGAGACTTTAAAGAAATATTACCATTTTTTTTAAATGGAAAACTATCTAAGAGAAGCATCATATTAAAAGAGCCAGAGCATGCACATGAAAGCTTTGTTGACTTAACATGTCACAAGGTTATTGAAAATAAATTGTTTTTTAGTCTTGGTAATTTTATTATTTGTTTTAACCAGGCAGCAGAACTTGCTGAATTCACTGCCAAGATTGCACTCCTAGAAGAAGCCAAGAAGAAAAAGGAAGAGGAAGCTACTGAGTGGCAACACAAAGTAATAATTTGTTCATTTATTAGCATTTGTTGAATACTTATTTTGTTCCCAACATTATGCTGAATTCTTATAGATGAATATAAGATACTGTTAGTTTAGAAGGGAAAAGATAATATATGTGTATGTATTTTGTAGTAAATATTAATCCCTTGATGTAAACTAAATACTTTGGAAACAGAACAATTATTAATTTCTGTGGGGTGAGATAGATATTGGGGAAACTTTAAAAGTTTATGTTGGGTCTTGATTAACAGGTCAGATTTGGGGGATAGAAAAGATTGGGTATGATTAGGGACCAAAAAGGTAGTTGTTCCAGATAGAGGGGTATGAGTGTAGGAGCTATGGAAAGTACAGGACCTATTTAAGGACAATTATTAAATGACAGTAAGTGAGCAAAGCTTAGAATATGAATTCAGAAATGCTGGGAGTTATGGCTGGAAAGTTAGATAATAGGGAATGATGTTGTGAAAGGTGTTACATGTCCTGCTAGGTAAGACGGGGGGTTGAGTGGAGAGTGTCTGTGGACATCGGGCTCTGAACATTTCAAAAGACAATTATAACGTGATCATGTAGGATTTTATAAAATTAGAATTTAGAATGAAGGATGGCTTGGGAAGTAGGTAGGACTAAAGAGGAGTGGAAAGAGTTGAGAGACATTTTGTGGTAGACTCAAAAGGGCATGGCAACCAAATAATTGAATATGAAGTTGAATTAGAGGGCTACAATGAAGATGACACTGAAGTTTCTAATATGAAATCCTAAGTGGGTGAAATTGTTAATGTCTAAAGTAGGACATGTGAAAAAAAATCGAGGTTTTAATTGGAGAGGTGAGAAATATATGGTATTGAGAGTCCAGTTCAAACTTGAAATGATGTTAACTCTGAAATGCAACTATAAACATTTTTTATACTCAAAGTAGTGTATAGACCTGTGATTTTTCTACAATAAAATATATGCTTACTAGGGAAAACAGTTTCTTTCACTCTTAAATTATCTTTGTAGCAGTTTAAATTTCACTGAGAGGTATTTGATATATTTAGAATTATATGTTTGTATATAACATTTTGAAGGGACTAAAACCCTGTTAATCTGCCTGTTAACACTACTCTCTTTATTAGGATTGTATAGTTCCCTTATAGGGATGATTTATGAATTTCGGAGACATGTAACTTTTGAAAATAACATATTACAAATACAAATTCTGTGATGTGCACACACATACATGCATGAACACACAAATCACATTCCTACAAACTAGGATCAGTACTGTAACTTCTTGCTATATATGCTTCCAGGGTCTTTTCTCTGTGTTTATATGTGTACACATTTATATATTTAAAAGGAGATCAAAACTGTACATACTCATTTCCATTTCAGTAAATTTTTATCTTTTCTAATATCAGGCTATATTCAGAATTTTCCAGTTGACCCAAAATGTTTTTTGTAAATTTGTCAGGCCAGTGTCCAAATTAGGATTTTTCATTGCATCTGTTTGCTTTTTTTTTTTTTGGCATGGGCAGGCACAAGCAATCAAACCCGAGTCTCTGGCATGGCAGACGAGAACTTGGTCTGCTGAGCCACTGTGACCTGCCAAACATCTATTTGCTTTTAAGTCTCTTTTAATTTAGGATAGTCCCACTTTTTATGATGCTGACTTTTTGAAGAGACCTGTAAAATGTACTACTTCTCTTTTTGTCTGGTTTAGTCCTTGTGGTGTCATTCAGCTTGTCCTTTTATTCTCAGTGTTTCCTGTAAACTGGAAGTTAGTTCTAAAACCTTGAAGAATTCATGCTGAACATTGTTGGCTAGCAGGCATCATAGGTGGGACATCCATATAATATATCATCCAACTGCAGACTTTTGAGAATGAAAGCACGTGTTATTAATAGTTAGACCAGGCCAACAGTGTTAAAAAAAAACTTTTCCAGGCAAAACAGGATGATATGATCACCTAAATCATTGGTGATGTTGGATACATCATGTTGTGTTATAATAGAAGACACTCACCATTTGTTACTTTAATTGATCATTGGATTAGAATAATGACCGTCTTGATTCCTCCATTGCCTGGTTACATTTTTCTCCTTTGGGCCAAAAAGTAATCTGTTAGATGTGGCATTGCAGCCATTTCCCATCAAACATTTACATTGTAGTTTTAGCAATAAATGATAGTCTTTGCTAAAATTAATACTTTTATTTAGGTTTTCAAAATGATGTTTTCAATTCTGTTGCTTCTACCTACTAGCATTCAAATAGAGCTTTTATTAATAAGGCCTATTTTCATTACCCAGAAATATATTTTTTGTTTGAAAAGTGGGATAAGGGCTTGATTTGTTCTTTTGGTTACCAGTTTTTGAAGTAATTTATTCATAAGCTTATTTTTAATAATTAGGCTTTTGCAGCCCAGGAGGACTTGGAAAAGACCAAAGAAGAGTTAAAAACTGTGATGTCTGCCCCTCCTCCACCTCCACCACCACCAGTCATTCCTCCAACAGAAAATGAGCATGATGAACATGATGAGAATAATGCACAGGCTAGTGCTGAATTATCAAATGAAGGGGTAATGAACCATAGAAGTGAGGAAGAACGTGTAACAGAAACACAGAAAAATGAGCGTGTTAAGAAGCAGCTCCAGGTATTTAAAACTTTGTCATTGTATATATATTTACGTCATAACTTGTGTTTTCCTTATTAAGACACTTGTTAAAAAGGAATGTGTGATTTTTGGAAGTCTAATACTGAATGGCATTGTGATTGCTTTGTGAGTGCTTGACCTGCATTCATATTATTTCATTTCCTACATTGAATGTACTCATCAGCAAATCTTTGTTAGTTTTATGTAACTAAGTCTTAACTAGTAAGTTAATTATAGCTTGACCCATTTTAAAAGGTAGAAAGTTGTCCCAGTATTGTTAAAAAACAAATGGATTTAGTTTTAAAACACTAAGGTGTAGGCTGGAAACAGTGATATTTAGGATACTACCTTTTAAAAATTTCATGTCTGAGTTATTTAGATTTTATAATGGCAAAGGTTATTTGATTAGTTGTTCATAATTAGATGAAAGTTGAAAATGTTAATATTGTTAGAGCTTTCTTTTCTCCAGAATTAGTGAAAGCTTTAAATATTAATAAATGAAAATGAGGTGATAATTACAAAATTTATTAACTGAAAATATTGATATATTTATATTAAGACTTGGAGAAAGCCTCCCTTGTGGTATAAAGTTTAGTTCTTACAGTACCATTACTCTGTAGCAGCTATATAGAACTTTTATAAATCACTTCAAGAATTAAATGGAAAGATAAATAAATATAGGATAGTATATAAAATTTTATCGTTAAATATAGAAATGAAAGACTATGAATATTCCTCCCTAACCATTATTCTCACCATTACTAGAGGTAAACACACATACACACACACACACTTTAAAGCGGAAGAGGTCACAGTAGAGATTTTTAAAAATTCGGAGATTTGGTATATATGTATTTTTGTGTCTTTGAACAGTTTTCCTAAGACTTTAAAATCTAAGAAAAAAATAATACGCATATTTGTTATTTTTTATGTGTAGGCATTAAGTTCAGAATTGGCCCAAGCCAGAGATGAAACCAAGAAAACACAAAATGATGTTCTTCATGCGGAGAATGTTAAAGCAGGCCGTGATAAGTATAAGACTCTGCGACAAATTCGACAAGGCAATACAAAGCAGCGTATTGATGAGTTTGAAGCAATGTGAGAGCTGTTATTTTGCATACATGTTCTTCATAAGCTGAACCACCAACAGAGAAAAGCAGGCCTTTACAGATGTGATGGAATGCATCCCACCTTGCCAAAGCACTTATACCAGTTTGACTGTAGTAGCTAAAAGACAAATTTAAGGGGAGCTCTTCAACATTAAGGCAGCATGACGTCATGCTTGGTTTTTGGTTTCTTTTGGGCCAGGGAATGGCGAACAATGTTCCATCACCTCTTTTCACATTTTCCACTTTTCTTTTTTTTTTTCTGTTGGAGATTAACACTATCATGTCTGACAAATATGTATGTGTGGTTTGAGCACTTTGAATGTTTTAAAGGATGATGGTGACTTAATGTTTAGATAACGCATTATGTTTTCCTTTGTCCCTTCCGATATTCTACCAGAATATATTTCCACATTCTCTCTCACTCATTTTCTCAGTATGCCCTTCTCATATCCTCCCACGCAGGCCCAGAGTCACAATTTGGCCTTCAGACAGATCATTGGTATTGTTTAAAATAAGGGTAGGCAAGGTGGGCTGTCTTTGATCACTGAGTAGAAGATGGCTATGAATCATGAAAGAGAGTAGAACATTTTACTAAGTGTAGTGTGTGATTGGTGGTTAATTTTTTTTAATTCCAATTGAATAATGTTATTGGAAATTTGATATTTGCTTAATTACAGTCATCTTTGAGAGATGAATTGTCTGGTGTTTCATCTTTGCAGTCCTTTGATGGCTTTCTTTGCCTGCAGATCCATAAAGGTATAGCCAGCACATGTAGTCATTCCATAGGAGAATTCATTGATGAACCACTCACTACCTGTAAATAGCAATTGATCTGAAAGATTGGAATAGTACTGCTCTTTCATAGATTGAGTCAGAAAAACAGATGTTTTAATAAAAGAAAATACACATTTGTTGGTGACTGATTTTAATCATTAAGGAAAACCTGGACCTTTTTGGAAGGACAGCACATGAAAACATTGATCCCAGGGAAGGGACAGCAATACTACCTCACTACTACACCTGCGATAACTGGTTGTCCATACATAATGGACACTGTAAGCCATCTGTTTTATAATTCATAGTAATGCTTTCAGTCATGAAGGAATATTTTTGAGACTTCATTAACCTTCAGAATATTTTAGAGTGCTAAATTTTTTAACTGCCTTTTTGTTGAGTTGAATTGTGGGACTCTGGTTTGTATTAAGCTCTCACTGGTATACTGTCTTTCTGGAGGGGTGTTTTACGTCTGAAAAATGTGTGTGTGTGTGTGTGTGTGTGTGTGTGTGTGTGTGTGTGTGTGTATGTGTATGAAAGAGAGAAAAAGGGATGTTGCTGTTGTAGCATATGAAAAATGTCTGTACCTTCATTTCTTGAAATAATTACATAATCATTTTAGCATATTTGGTTTCTAAATCATTGTGCTTTTTTTTTTTTACGTCTCTTTTTTTAAATTTGATTTATTAAACCTATTTTAGAACTTTATAAATTTTAGTTTATATTAACTTCAATTACGTCTTACTGAAGAAATCTTTCCAGTTAACTTGCTCTAACATTTATATTGTAAAACAGTTAGACTTGAAGATAAGGAAAGCCTTGTTTTCTCTGTGTGGTTCAGCTATTTTCAATTTGATATTATGCACTCAAATTTACAATTATCTATTGAAATTGCCATTTTATTAAACATTTTTCATGCACCGTAGATTCAAATTATGTTTGAAAATATCTCTTGTGCTGTTTTGATTTTGCTGACTTTAAAAAGATTAATCTGGGCAGACATTATAAAAAAGAAAGGTTGTATTTAATATATTTTTGGGACTTTGTAGGACGAGAGGTAGCTGGTTAACCTTGAAGTGACTGTTGTACACTGGCCGTGCACATATTTCAAAACCCTATGGAAGAGACTTTCTACTTGCAGCACATCAGATGGTGGACCCTGTGATTTATGTTTTTTAAGGCATAAGTATTCACTTTTCCAAAGCATTAAAGCATTTGCCATTATAGATGAAAATCTGGTGTCCACTGGATTTGTATTAATTTTCCTCATTTTGAATTGTGTGCACTACCATTACTATAGCAGTTTGATATCAGTGTTGAAAAACTTCCAGTTATCTTTGCTGTTTATAATCTATTTGTAGATTAGGATTAAAATGGATTTAATCCATTCTAAAAGCTGTGTGAATTTTTTAAACAAGAACAGCCATTTGTAATATGGGTTTTAATAGTGAGTAAACCAATTATAACTTTATCATTAGGAGTTGAGAGCACATGTTCATTTAGCAATGTAAAAATGCATTAATGAGTATGTGGTAAATTCCAGCAGGCTTTTGCCATTAGCATAATTTTGTATTGTACAAATTAAGTTACAATTACACCTATAATTTTGGATAACATCCATTGGTTAACAATAAAGTGACAAAAGCACATGCCTTCAAGGTCCACTGTTGTTATTTAAAATGGATTTCTTGCAGATTTCTTAAATATTATAATCTCTATTAGAGCCATGAATCATCACATCTCAAAAATGAGAAGTGGATAGGAAAAATTCCAAAAGCTTTATGTTCTGTTCCCCAAATTTTTATCTCTCTTGGTATGGAAGTATAGTGATTGCTAATTCTGTGGACGGATTAAATCACTAAATTAAATAGATTCTTTTGACAACAGAAAATAATTTAGAATCTCCAATCATTACTTTTAATATATAGTATTCAGTTTCTTTTTCTTGAGGATAGTTTTGTTGTCATTGATTCATCTCACTATTAAATGCTACTGTTCTTTAAAGAAGTGTATGCTAAGTATATTTATTTTAGTACATGTTCTTTTAATGCAACATTACAGAGCAGTTACTATAAATCTAGAAGTTAATTGCCTTTTTAGAAGCTTCTTATGAATTTTTAACATAAAGATTCTTCTAAGTGATAAATCTATTCTAAAGAGTCTTAAAAGCCAGGCGTCTTCTCAGTTTATAGTAATATTTAACTGTCACTTTACTATTTCTTCTTATAAAGGGTAGTTGTTGATCTTTTTCTCTACTCCTATCAGAAAAGCAAAGATAATTTTATATAATAATATTTGCCTTATCTAATTGAGGTTTTTTTTTTTTTTTACTTTAGTGGCCAGAATTACCACTTTAAAAGTATCTTAGACTTTATTGGGACTCACTTCTGATCATCATTAGGAAAATGTTTTAATATTAATGTTGTGATTAATGAATCAAATATTCCCACCACTTTCTGTCCCAGTTTTGACCATCTTGTTGATTAGTGATGTTTTAAGAAATGAAGATAAGAAGAAACACTTTTTTAATCCCAAAACACACCATTCCATATATGCACTATGTAAACAATTCATCTTTTTAAAACTAAAGCTTAAAACTAAGATAGAAGGAATTATTACCTTTCATGTTAATTAACTAAACTGACAAGTAAGCCAAAGTTTGGTGTCTTTAATGGGAATAAGGGAAACCATTTTTATATGTGGAGCTCCACTGGTATGCAGGTTCCTCTCTTTAAGTTTTAAATGAATAGAACTTCAGCATTCTCTTATTCTGCACTTTATTTCTTCATTATTTTTTAACTGTAAGATAATATCTATCAAATATTCTAATCTAGTCCATCATGTAGAATGGCAGTCTTATAAGTGCCTTTCAAAAGCTTAGTGGATTGTACAGATGTTTGATAACTTCAGAAAATGTCAAGGCACTTTGACTTCTTCCATTCTGCATTGGTATCTTGAAAAAATTTGGTTCACATTAGCATTCTATATCACAGCTTATCACATTCTCATCCTTGTCTTTTCCAATTAAATAATCCTAACTTCTGTTTTTTCTTAGTGGACCTACTTACACTTACACATCTCTTCTAATTTATCTATATCCATCTTTCAAGATTTAATAACTGCCATTTCCTTCTGAAAAGGTCCTGTTTTCCTGCTTTGTCTCCTCAATACTTAAACTCTATGATACAGTTTTCTGATTTGGGGTTACAGATACTGCTTTAAGTGCCTGCTATGTTCTAGGACTTAGTAGCAAGTTTACAATGACCATGACCTTTTGTTTTGGCATATCTTGAAATATGGAGGAGCAACAAATAGAAAGTAATAGTTTAAGAAAGACATGGTAATACTAATTGTGGTAGTATTATTGTATCTTAGCTCTTAGATCATTTGCATTAATCTATTACAAATCAAGTTTCTTTTAAAATGGCAATATGATATTGTTGATTCATATTATTTATATGCCAGATTCTTCCCTGCTTATATCTAGCCAGTTGCTTCTATCCATGCAATTAATGTTTTTTCATTTTTATAACCCTGTCTTAATTATTTTTCACTGTTTTTTTTTTTTTTCAAAGAAAGGGAAGCGTTTATTACTAGGCACATAGTAGGAAAGCAGATTATTATTTTTCACTTTTATTTAATGATCATTTTAAAAATTTAGATTTACTTTAATATTTATGCATGCCATTTAGTTTGCTTCTAAAAAAATAGTGATCCTACTGGTTTTAGCTTATTATTTTTACTAAGTCTATATAGCCAGGTGTCCATCTTCTTAGTAGTATATGGGATTAGAATTTTTGAGATCATTTATGTAACTATCCTTGGAAAGATGCTTTTGATAAAACCTGAATTTATTATATAGAAATTCTTCTTGAACCATTTTAATATATGCCATGATAATTATTTTTAGTTTTTCAACTTTAATAAGATATTTATCTTCTGTTTTAGACCTAGAATGCATGTATGTCTTGGTCTCCTAAGGCAGTACCCCCACCCTCTTTTTCCTTTTGTTTACACTAAAAAGACTACAAAATTCAAGCACAGTATTCCATGTATACATTAGTCTTTTTAAAAGCTAAAGCTTGAAATTAAAAATAGGAGGAATTGCTGCTGTTAGCATTAATTTACTGAACTGATTAGTAAACCAAAGCTTGGCTATCTTTAATAAGAATAAGAAAACATTTAAATGTGGAGCTATGTTTTTGTTTATATTGAAAAATCTACAGAATTCAAGTTTAGTATTCTAATACTATATGCCATCATTCCATTTATATAGTTGTTTATTTTTACATTTCACTTCTGACTAAAAGATAGCACTTATGTGATGCAGGAAACTACAACATAAGAAAGATCAATAGCAGTAAAGTTAGTTACTGATTGGAAATAAGAACACTCATATAACTTTCTCAAGTATGTTCTCTGGAAAATAACTGAATTTTCATTTGATAGGCCAAATTTTAAACACTGGTCAGTTGTTAAAGATGTTCTAAAAGATAAAGTCCCTAATTTTAAATGTTTTTCTAACTTTCTAGGAAGATGAGTTTAATGGGGTCAGGAGTTTGCAGTTTGTATCTCAACGGTTTTCAAAGATGAAAAATAGCTTTTGATGAGAAAATATTACTGAAAATAGAGGCAGAGAGAAAGAGCTTATTATACTACCATAGTTAAGAGTCCAGAGAAGAAGAGTAGACTGTCATGACTAGAATAGAAAATGTGAGTCACTGTGCAATGACTGTAAGATGGTAAAGATAAAGTGAGTTGAGCCAGAAGTTTATGAGGCTTCAGATCCTGTGCTGAGGTAGTTTAGTTTGATTTAAAAGCATCCAGTGACTTTGGGAGTGGGCATTTACAAAAGGAAACAATAACCAAACCTTGCTTGAAAATGAAAATTTGTGCTTCAATTTAAGATGGTACTAGAAAGCGCAGAGGATAATGCAAGCATAATAGAAGAATTAAATATAATGTAGTTAGTCTGAAGAAAAGCTGGAGCCAATGAATTATATTATTACCTCCTGAGAATTTACAAGAAATATGTAGATATAATTTGATCTCAAGTTTACTATATGTAGCAATGTTTTTTTCTTCTTTCTTTCTTGAAGGACCTCTTTTGGGACACTTTTAAAACCTCCATTTCGGTTCCTTTATAACTTTTTGGGATCTTCATGGCACAAGAAAAGAACTAAAAATTAAAAATATAAACAGCTGGATTAGGTTCTAGATTCTGATTATAGGTCTTATACTATCTTTTACACTTTAGCTTTTATAATTACTTTCATAATTCTGAATCAGATTGTTTCAAAACATTTCTCTGGAATCAGATAAGGACGCTTTTACTTCATTGTGTTGTCTTCTCAAAATATAATGCCTAACCATGGGTCATATCTGTGTACTTTGAATTAATGACACTTGTTTATAGTTGGAAAACTTACCTCAGAGTGGCACGTGTAACAACAGTTCTGTCAATCGTTTTTCTGCTTCCAGATGATCCTCATAATGTACTTACTGCAGGAAATTTAAAGGGGTTTTTTAAAACGATTGACTAGGGTTCAGAAAAAAATTCAGATTATTTTGAAGGGATTATATTCACCAGAACACAGCTCTGTGAAGATTATCTCAGGGCACGCACACACACTGGCTGTGGCAGTTTTGTATTATATCAA
>PVIY010026016.1:0-35934 GCA_004026745.1 Myrmecophaga tridactyla | reverse complement strand
AATGAGACTCTGTGAATGTGAAAACCTTGTGTCTGATGCTCCTTTTAGCTACTATATCAACAGAAGAGTAGAACATATGGAATAAAAATAAATAATAGGGGGAACAAATGTTAAAATAAATTCAGCTTGAAATGCTAGTGGTAAATGAAAGCGAGGGGTAAGGGGTGTGGTATGTATAATCTTTTTTTCTCTATTATCGTTTTCTTTTTCTGTTGTCTTTTTATTTCTTTGTCTAAATCGATGCAAATGTTCTAAGAAATGATGAATATGCAACTATGTGATAATATTAAGAATTACTGATTGTATATGTAGAATGGAATGATATCTTAATGTTTTTTTGTTAATTTTTTTAATTAATAAAAAAGTTTATAAAAAATAGGCATGAAAAATCTGAATGAATATCTTTCCTTCTGGATGAGATTAGTGTCTCTGTAAGTTACAAACTGGAATTTCTCAACTCAGTTGAATGAAATAAAGTAAGAAACAATAAATTTGTATGAGAACAGAGAAAACTAACTGGAGAGATTTTTTTTTTTAAGGTTTCTATGCTTCAATTTTTAGTTTCCCCCAAAGCTGCATGGATTGTATTGACTCCAGTGGTTGAAAAACTCTTTTACTGAATATTAATTGATAACAAAAGGTTTAAATTATATAATGACTCCCAAGAAAATAAGAAATAAAACATTTTTAAAAATGTCCAAATAGAGTAGTTGTGAAAATTGAAGGAGATGATAGAATGCACATGGCAGAATCAAGCTGCCAGCACCTTCTTTCAGGTGCTCGCCATCTCTCCCTTGGATTGTTTCAGTAGCGCTCTAATGAGTTTCCATGGCTTCCATATATTTTTCATATTACTGTCAGAGTAAACCTCCTAAAGCTGTGAATATTCACTTATCGCCTTTTCTTCAGTCATCTTCACTGGCTGATTATTACTTTAAGAATAAAGTGAAAATGTTTATAGCTACTGCGTAAAACTGTGATGTCCACAAAAATTGGATTTACATGAGATGATCTATTAAGATGCAGGAAGGAATATGTTAGAAATTCTATTTATATTCCTAAATGTATCCTTAAAATTTTTTTTATTTTTGCATATTTATAAATACATAGTATAACAGTAGTATATCAGCTATTTAATTCAAAACTAGAGATATAGATAGATACAGGTGGAAATGGAGACAGAGATATAGATGTATGCAAGTCTTTAGTGGGAAAATCAGAAAGCAAGACAGCATGTATACAATTATCACAGTAATCTAAAATTATAGTTTTCATTGATAAAGCAGTGTGATCATAGTCATACACTTTGTATATGGGCTTATGGAAAGGGAGATTTTAAAGTGAAGTGGTTAATTTTGGATGGTGGGAACATGAGAAATTATTTTTTTTCTTCAAACTTTTCTGTGCTTTTTTTTTTCATTTTCAAAAACAAATGAAGTTTGACCATCCATCAAAAATTTCTCCCAAGAAACTTCCCTTGCCACTCTTGACAGAAGTACTCTTTTCTCTGGCTTTCAGTAGCATTTATTTGAAGCAGATACAAGCAAATACAAATATAGATTCCTATTTCCACAAAAAGCAGAATACTATCTACATTGATCTACAACTTTGTACTCTCATCAAGCAATATATCCTTGAGATCTTTCCAGATTTGAACTTTTGAGAAAAAGAAAAAGAAATTTGAATTAAAAACTGTATTGCTGGAGATTGTTCACTGTAAATATTTTTTTCAGGAAAATGCCCAGATGTTTCAAGGTAGACCTTGCAAGGATATATACCCTAATGAATATTTTCCTCATGGGATAACAAATGGAGCTAATTGGTACAATGTCCCAGGTAAAGATTATTTTATATCAATACCATAAACTTGATAGATTTTTTTTCCCCTGAATGTTGTTGGTATCACTGTTTTAATTTTGAGAAAAGTCATTCTTTTAAAAATATCATTTCAATGGTTGAAAACATTCAAAATAACCTTTTCAAGTATTTTTAAATTTAATGCATTTTGAGTAAAAGTAATGCACTAAAACATGGTGAATGTGTTATATTTTACTTTTGGCTATTACAAAGAACCTTAGATGTAGTAACAGCAAGAGTGAAAGCTATGATTGAATTCTTGAATGTAAAATATAGGTGTTTTACTTGTAGTAAATTATCAAAGAGACCTCACATAAATGAATTACTGTTTTTCAGTCAAATGTTGATAACACATAAATTCTATATGTTGATAACACGTAGAAATGCTGCTTACCTTTTGAGATCTGAGCTATTTAGAAATTCTTTAGTGACTGAATTTAATTTTTTAACCTTTAGGTGGAATGCAAGACTGGAACTACTTACACACAAATTGCTTGGAAGTGACTATTGAACTAGGCTGTATGAAATATCCATTTGAGAAAGATCTGCCAAAATTTTGGGAACAGAATCGAAGATCTCTAATCCAGTTTATAAAACAGGTGACTATTTAGGACTGAAGTTGGAAATTTCTCTCAAGAGCATGTATGTACATGTGGTTTTAGAATGCACCCTTCCAGGTCCCATTTTGGCCCATTTGTGTTTTAGTGTATTTATCTAGAAAATTCATGGATGGGAATGAATATGTTTGTATGTGTGGGAAAGGGTTGAAGAAAATAGTTAAACAAGGTAGTGATGTTTTAGCTTAGTGGTTCGTGGTCATTCTTTATCCTGTCATTATTAAAGGCTAACATAAATTGGGTACACTCAAGCATTTGTCAGGTGATAGAAAGATGCACTGTGGTGTAAATGTTTTATTCTTTTTCTTTTTGCCAGTGATTTATTGTGAAGTGATTTATTTTCTTTTTGTTTGAATATATACATGATCGCCAATTAGTAAAGACTATAAGAAATATGCTAAAGGTTAAATAGGATAACCTGAGTAAAACTTTATGCCAGTATATATTTTTTGCTCAATGGTATAGCATAAAGGCTGTGAATTTGCATATTAATTTTTTTTAATATTTTTACTGAGATAGCTTCATGCACATACAGTCCATCCAAAGTATACAATCAGTGACTCACAATATCATTACATAGTGGTGTATTCATCACCATGATCATTTTTAGAACATTTGCATCGGTCCAGAAAAAAGAAATAAAAAAGAAAAAGAAAAAACCCATACATCCCATATCTCTTACCTCTCCCTCTCATTGACCACTAGTATTGCAATCTCTCTTCTTCCTTTTGGTCAAGAAGGCCTTCTCAATCCCATGATGCCAGGTCCTGGTTCATCCCACACTGCTGGGGAGATTTCTTCCCCTGGAAGTCATTTCCCATGTAGGTGGGGGAGAACAGTGAATTCATCTGCTGAGTTGGCTGAGGGAAAGAGGCTACATCTGAGCGACAAAAAAGGTTCTCTGGGGGTGACTCTTAGGCATCATTTTAAGTAGGCTGAGCTTCTGCTTTACAGGAATATGTTTGTTTCATAGGGGCAAACTCCAAGATCGAGGGCTTAGCCTATCGCATTGGTTATCCCCACAGCTTGCGAAAATATCAAGAATTCCCCAAATAGAGAAGTTTTGTATATTAATTATTTTTAACATTTTATTCTGAAAACTTTTAAATGTATAGTAAACTTAAGACTAGTACAATAAGCACCCCTAGTCCTACACCTGGATTTAACATTTGCTGTATTTCCTTTATTTATATATAAATTATATATATGCATGCATGTTTTTAACTGTTTCAAAATAAGTTGCAGATGTTATATTTTACCCCTAAATAGTTCAGCATGCTCTCTTAAAAGTAAGGATTTTCTCCTACATAACCAAATGTCATTATCTCACCTAAGAAAATTAATAATTCCTTAATATTGCCTAATACTAGTCTATACTAAAATTTCCCTCACGTGTCCACACAATATCTTTTTATAGTTGCATTTTAGAACCAAGATCTAGTCAAGTTTTTTGCATTGCATTTGATTAGTACATCATTTTACACTTTTTGATCTAGAATAGTCCTTCCATTTTTTTAAAATGACATTTCCTTTTTTCTAGAGGTCAGACCAGTTTTCTTTTAGAATATCCTATATTCTAAATTTGCTAGAATGTACTAAAGTTTAAACTGTGTTATTTACATTCCCCATGATAAAGACAACCTAGCCTATGAAAAATTGGCCTTTCAGAACCTGAAATATTTTGTTTAATAGACATTTATATTTGGTTTTACCCTGAACTCCTAAATTCCTGTTTGCTCCATATATTTATGTTATTAACACTGTTTTTTTGGCATGTGAACTCCTAAGAGGAGTAGGTAATGATCTTTATCATTGAAATTTGGGTTTCCTTGTACTTTATCCAGGTTCATCAGGGGGTCAGAGGATTTGTCCTAGATGCCACAGATGGCAGAGGTATATTAAATGCCACCATTAGTGTTGCTGAAATTAATCACCCAGTGACTACTGACAAAACTGGAGATTACTGGCGTCTCTTGGTTCCAGGAACTTATAAAATCACAGCATCTGCTCGAGGGTAAGTGACTGGATACTTTGAAGTTGAGTGTTTGGGGATAAGACAAACATTTATTCCATTCTAGAAGATTATTATCAGAAGACCCTTGAAAGCTTGCTAAGCAGTCTTCAGATTAATGCTGAAAAGTGTACAGCAGGTTACACATTTGACTCTCCTCTACTGATAAAGTTGAGTATATGAACTATCAGATGTAAGAAATCTGTGAAATTATGAACTTTGGACAGTGGCCTCTTTTACTCTCCTTCTCTTCTGATCACCTGCCCTCTATCCTGATGTAAAAGCCATAGTGAATGATTTCCTTCACTATTGGTAATGATACTGTGACATGTAATAAAAAATACTCCTGCTCTGCTGTACACTTTTAGTCCTGTTATCTTATAAATCACCACCTTACATTAGTACCCTTTTAAGGCTTTTAAACCTTTTTCACAGATAACTCATTTTTTACTGTGTACAACTGTCTTATTGATTCTGTGTGCTTTACTTCTTATCAGTACACCTGCCTTCAAATTTTTTATAGATTTTTTTCCACAAAGATATATTTATTGAAAAGAGAATGAACTTATGACTTTTTTTTAAAAGAAGTTTTATCTTTTCTCCCCTTTTACAAATAGCTTAGAATTGGAACCACCTGACTGTTTAATCTGAAATTTATCATTTTTATCATATTTTTATCCTCTTTTTACATTTTGGTAAGTATAGGTATTACCACGGATATTTTCATCTCTCCCCTATTAACCATTTGTTTCTGAAGAGTTATAATACCCATTGAAGTAAGGGTAAGTACATAAAAACATGTATAGCTACTGTTACTTTTTTTAAATGATTGTTAAGTATCTATGGTCCATAAATGGATGAGTTTGAACCTCATACTAATGACTAATAAGGTCTTTTCTGTTTTTCTTCAGTTTTGGCATAGAATTGAATAATTCTATTCATATAGAATTCTATTCATATATAAAGCAGCAAGGCATCTGAGAAATGTAGTAAGAGGGATATGTTTGACAGAGAATGTCCTAAGTTAGTGCTTTTCAAAACTTTTCTATGTATATACTCTGATGACAGACAAGTGAACTAAGATTCCATCCGGGAGACATGGGGTTGCCCATTGTAAGCACAAAATTTCTTTTGAAGTCATATGTTTAATCTTAGAAACTCATTAATATTTTATAATTTCCCATGCATCTGTTCTTTAATGTTTTAAAATACCTTAAATTATCAGTCAAAGTTTGGATTTTTTAGAAAGATGCATAATGTTTAACCTGAGAATTCACAAACCCTCTGCACACCTCTATTTTCCCAAGGCTTGGGCACTCCAGTTGAAGAAGTGTGGCTGTGATTTGTCTCCTTTATTACAGGTATAATCCAGTTACCAAGAACGTGACCATAAGGAGTGAAGGTGCCATTCAAGTCAATTTCACACTTGTTCGATCTTCAACAGATTCAAACAGTGAATCAAAGAAAGGAAAGGGGGATAGCATCAATACAGATGACATCGGTGATCCAACTACTAAAGAGTTTGAAACTTTAATTAAAGACCTTTCAGCTGAGAATGGTTTGGAAGCCCTCCTGGTACGGTCTTCCTCAAATCTGGCTCTTTATCGGTATCATTCATACAAAGACTTATCAGAGTTTCTAAGAGGACTTGTAATGAACTATCCACATATTACAAATCTTACCAAGTAAGTGCCATCTTCTTACTGCCTTTTTAAGTAAGTACATTCAGCATTAGCCACATTGAATGGTTCTTGTCATTTATTTAGCAATATTTGAGCCATGTTGAATGACTCTTGTCGCTTATTTAACAATATTTGAGAAAGTTAGAGTTTACTTATTTTGCAACAAATATTTACTGGGAGATCTTTCAAACAATGACTCCTTTATGATGAGCACTGGAGAAGAAATGCCTATAAGATTAGCAATGGATAGCCTATGTCTCAAGAATGTGAAATTACTCTAATGATTACTTTGGGTGATTTCAAAACCCTTTCCACTTCTGAGCTTCAGATTTGTGTTCTGACTAAATGTTGCATTAATTTGTTTTGTTTTAAGGGGGACAAGGGTGGAGATTGGAAGAAAGTACGAATACACATATCAGAAATCATGTATAACCTTTTTCAAATTAGAAAATGAAGCCTGGTTGCCCTCATTTCCTATACTGAAGTTTAATCACAATCTCTGTCCTCTGTAGCTTTAGGACATCTGTGTTTGAGGATCCCAGGGAAAAAATATGCAGTACTTGCCTATGTAAAACCAGTGGCTGTGCCAGTCTTTACCTTTACTTTCTGGGCTTCTTGCCTCACTTTCACTATTTCATTATAAGTCCTTTCTAGATTCCATTACAGTTACTCCAGGATTATTTCCACGATTTAGTGATCTCTATTATTTGTCAGAGGCTTTTGCTTTACATTTTACCCTGATCTTAGAGTTCACTGCAGCATGCTCTAATGAACATTAATTGGCCCCATACTTTATTTTTGCATTGTTTTTCTTCATTAATCCTTTAAATTTTACTAGCAAATTGAGCTTCTCAGGTGGTGACTTACAATGTTCATAGATGCAGAGAGTGATGTTTATCTTTTACCAGTGACATGTCCTTCTCAACTTATTCTTGAATATACATGCCCAGTTCATATTTTAATATCATTCATATTAGTATAATGTATAGCTAATAGATTTTCTTATTTTAAAATAACCAAAAAATTGCAAGTTATTTTGATATCTTTTTTTACTTTTTAAATAATTGTAAAATATAACATATATACAAAGCAAAACAATTTTAAAAAGCAGTAGTTTTTAAAGCACTTAACAAGTAGTTACAAGACAGATCCCTGAGTTTGTCATGGGCTACCATTTTACTTAGTTCCTTTAGGTTTGATTTTTGTTCTTTTTTTAACTTTCCAATTCAAGATGAATTTTTGAAATATTTCCCCCAAATATGGAATATTTGCTGGAAGTTGGACCTAAGACAATTTTAGGTAGTAAACAAATAGGCAATTAAGTATTAGTGAATAATATGGTAAGAAAACAATAATTTTTCTGTTTCATTAATCCTTCTCAATTTAATGCTAATAAATATTTTTTAATCTAATTCTTGTATATCAAAGAAAGTAGGCCTTAAACTTAGCACTCTTAACAGTTAGAGTTTTGGACCATTGTTTTGGTTTGATTGCATTACTTTTTCTGTAATTTAAAAGTGAGGTTTTTAAAATTTGTATGTATTTAAATATTTCTGTAATAAAAATTTGAGTTATTTTTAAAAAATATATAAACTAAATAGTAGTGCATATTATAGAATATAGGGAAAATACTGTGAAAATGGTATGAGAATGAATTTGGAGGAATGCTGAACTAAATCATAATCTTTTCAAAATTTGATATCTTACTCTAGTAAAACTCATTTTTGTAAGGTTATCTTACACAATGATTAGTTCTTTAAAAACTTTTTAAGACTTTTTATTTTTTTTAAATTCTGTAAGTCAGCATCAGCATAATGCATTATTACTTGCTGACTTTTTGCTTCTGGTTTTTATAAGTTTGGGACAGAGTGCTGAATATCGTCACATTTGGTCCCTTGAAATCTCCAATAAGCCCAATGTATCTGAGCCTGAAGAACCAAAGATTCGTTTTGTTGCTGGAATACATGGAAATGCTCCAGTTGGAACTGAACTGCTTTTGGCTCTGGCAGAATTTCTCTGCCTGAACTACAAAAAGAACCCAACTGTTACCCAGGTAAGAGAACAGTCTCTTTTGATGTGCTTTAAATAGAAAAAGCTCAATGATACATCGATATCAAGACACCTTTTAAAATAGTCTTTTTTGTTAAATTTTATAGAGGTACTTTTAGAGCATTACAAACCTTACTCTTTCAATATGAACTATCTTTGTATATAATCACTGTTATTAGTACCTTTCTATTATATTTCTTTGAATATTTTAAGAAGCATAGAGGAAAAAATACTAGTTTTGCATTCACTGTTCTACTCCTTTATATAATAGCCAAGTTACCATTTCAGGCTCTACTCACAGTTATATAGGGATTTTCATCCTCAGTTACTTAAAATTAGGAGACAGTAGTGGAAGACAAATAGATTTTTCTTTTTATGTAATAAATACAAAATTATTGGATATGTTGGCTGCCAGAAGATTTTAGAAAAAGCAAGATGGCATTGTCTACTTTAAACCATCCATGACTGCAGAAAAGGACTAACTTTGATCCAGATGCTTGGCCATGTATGATTAAGCAGCCTATTCTGTGCTGTCTCAGAGAAGAAAAGAAAGAGAACACTTACTAGTTGGCACTGTTTTTAGTGAACTTAGGAAAGGGAAAGAGAACTACTATTTGTTGAAAACATTGTGTACCAGATACTTTACATACATCATTAATTTAATTTTCAACCCTATATTTATGATTACCTCCATTTCATAGGAGGGGAACTAAGGCAGAGAGATTTGAAAACCCTAGGTGGTCATACAACTAGTAAATGGTAAAACTGGGATTTAAACCCATATATCATATTCTAAAGCCCACACTGCCTCCCCAAAAGAAATTTGGAAACAATTGATGTCATTATTAGGACCAGAATGGACCTTTGGGATTAAGTGAGATGAACTTAAATCAGACTTGATCAAAAACTACTTTACCATCTACAGTAAAGAAAATTCCATTGACTTCATGTAACTTGCAAGTAGTATATCAAAGACATTTTTTGTTCTTTTTTACACTCCAGTTCCACTCCCAGAAGCTGCAAAATTCCTTTCAAAGCTCCTGAGGTTATTCTCACGTTAGGCCAGAATTGTGATATACTGCTCTCAACCCTAAGAGAATGTATATCCTAAGCAAAACACCTACCAGATATTTTTAAACTCCTACTTTACCAAAATTTGTCTCACTGTGGTCTAATTGAGCTTGAACAGTTAGTTACTTATAAGATAAATCATTACCATTTGTTTTGAGCTAAGAGTCAGAATTACCTGGAAAGCTTTAGAAAAAGTACACATGCCAAGACCCTCTCACCAGAGATTCTGTCTTCAGTAGGCCTGTACATTTATTGTAAATGCCCAAGTATTTATAATAAATAATATATAGTAATATAATATTTATAATAGAATAGAATAAATAAACCAGTGGATTGCTAATTCTGATTTACTACTACTAAAAATATAGAATGAAGTATATCAGAAATTAATTCATGCCACACAGGTAGGTTATAATGCCTATGGGTCGTCTGGAGGAGAAATTATTATAGATAAGACAACTATCCCACCTGAGTTTTGTTTTGTGTCTTTTGAAATGCTGATTTCTGTTCTTCTGTCTCATTGTTTCCAGACATCCCTTGATATTTATCAGATTATCAAAACTGCATTCTAGTTTTTAATCTAGAAAATATGGTCTCACAATTGTTTTTGTTCTAAGCTAGTGGTCAGCAAATTTTTTCTGTAAAGGGTCAGATTAGACTTTCTGGGGCAGACAGATAAGTAGTCACATGTAAACAAATGACCAGGACTCTGTGCCAATAAAACTTTATATATAATAGCAAATGGCAGGCTGGATTTGAGCTTTGGACAGTAACTGGAGGTCTTGGTAACATGAGTTGTGCAATAGTTTTTTTTGTTTCTTTTTAAAATTTATTTAGAGCAAGAAAGAATTTTCATTCTGTATTTTTAAGCTCTTTAAAACAAACAATAAAGGCTTTTTGTTTGAGGCATGGGACAGTTTCTTTTGATTGCACTAGAGCTAATAAACTCATTGATTTCTTTTTCTGTTTTAGTTGATTGACAGGACTAGAATTGTGATTGTCCCTTCTCTAAACCCAGATGGGCGAGAGAGAGCACAAGAGAAAGAATGTACTTCAAAAATAGGACAAACAAATGCTCATGGCAAAGACTTGGATACAGACTTCACAAGTAAGACAGATTTTTAGGCTTATATCGAAGCACTTTAAAGACAAGCTTATTTCTCTTTGCTAGGAAATTGGTTGATCCTATTTTATAGATGAGTAATGGGAGTACTTTCTTTTCTAAGGTATGTACGTGAAGTATAAATGAATACAGACATCCAGAAAACTTTTTAGATTTTTCTCCCTTTATCATTTATGAAAGTAATTCAGTTTTTTCTAAAAAATACAATCAGTTCTACTGGAGTGATCTATCACTAGTGGTATCATAATGTGTATTCACATACTCTTTCTCTCTGCCCTCCCATATATATGTACACATACCACATACGATAAATGCATATGTTGATTTGGATGACCTCATTTCTTTTATTTACTATAAATCGGATCAACAATTATATATATTATTCTGCAACTTTTCTCATTGAATATATCATTGACATCTTTCCATTTCAGTATTTATAAATGTTTAATGTTCCTATTAATGGCATTTTGATTTCCTTACTGATGTATATTTAGTTTGAGTTTTTTTTCTTTTGCACACATTGTTTGTTTTTGGGTTTTTTTTTAATGTTTTTCCTTTTTTTTTTTCACTTTTTTTTTTTTACATGGGCAGGCTCTGGGAATCGAACCTGGGTCTCCAGCATGGCAGGCAAGAACTCTGCCACTGAGTCACCATTGCACCTCTTTTGCAAACATTGTTGAAGGAAACACCCTCTTTCTAAAAATCTTATTTTCTTTCAAAGATAGGTTATATATTTCATAAATTATTTTTAAAGGAGGATGTGTCCATCCCCTTTTTTTCCTGTAAGAATGTTTTAAACTTGTTTACAGTCATTAACATACACACATTAATAATGATGTAAAATTCAGAATATCTAGCCTCTACAATGTATCTTTCTTTCTTGAGATTATTTTTCCATATGACTTATGGAAATATAAAGTATTTATGTACAAATGTTATAAGTTAGCATTTTGATTGTGTCCTAGTTAATAGTTTCTTCGCTACTTACACTACAAAATTTTTGATATTTTATATTTGGCTTTTCTACTTTTTAGATAATGCCTCCCAACCTGAGACTAAAGCTATCATTGAAAATTTGATTCTGAAACAAGACTTCAGTCTTTCAGTTGCTTTAGATGGTGGTTCTGTGCTGGTCACCTATCCATATGATAAACCAGTACAGACAGGTATGTAGAATGTCACTTAACATACATACTATTTAAGCTTAGATAATAAATTCCAATTTGGTAATGTTCATTCTAAATTTTTTTTACATGATGCTCAGTTGAGCACACTGCATAAGCAAATAACCAGCCTAAGAAGATTGTACATATATGAACAGAATTTGGTTACTTGAGGAGAGAGGTCTGATCTATGGATGGCCTACCTTTGTTTGAGTCTAGCCATCTTGTCACATCTGTTCAGTTTAGTCTACAAACATTTATTGAACAATTATTATGTCCACAGACATTGGGAATACAAAACTGAGTAAGGGACAGTGCCTGCTCACAAGAAACAAACAATGTATGTAACTAAATATTAACTATACAGAGTTTCCCACCCCTCCTCTAAATCGTGACTTATGAATCAAACAGTTGCTTGTTGAGTGTCTGTGGGGCCACCGTATATGGAGATAGTTGGGTTGATATTAATGCAGTTTACAAAGAACATTGTTTGCAGGCTCAGTTGCCCCCAAATTAGTAAAAACATACCAAAACAAGTTTTTATTTTGGTGTGGTAGCCTGTTGCAAAAACTTACCATTACTACCTTATAATAAAAGGAAGATATTTGTCTTCTTAGTCTGATTATCCTGGGCTAACAAAACTATGTGATTAATTAATTTATCAATAAACCTCAGTGGAATGCAAGGTTTACTAGAAGAAGAAGAAAGATGACTTTCTTAGCCATAAAGTTGAACTTGGAGAAAAATATTTCTCCACTGATTAGTGAATATTTCTTTTTGTAGTGAAAAACAAAGAAACTCTAAAGCATTTGGCATCTCTTTATGCAAATAATCATCCATCGATGCACATGGGTCAGCCCAGTTGCCCAAATAAATCAGGTAGGTGTTTCCCTGTCCTTTGTTGTTATTATTGTTTTGGTAGGGGGGGAAGAACAGGTGTTTCTTTTCTTACTGTCTTTTTGACCCTTCATCTTTCAATGCTTTCATAGATGAGAATATTCCAGGAGGAGTGATGCGTGGGGCCGAATGGCACAGTCACCTGGGCAGCATGAAGGTATGCTTTATAGAGTATGTTGACAATGGAATTGAATTATGAATATTGTCCTTTGAATGAAAGAACAAGTGACTTTTCTGATATAGCAAAATAAATGGCATCTGCTTCATGGCTTTCTTGACAGGTATAACCCTTAAATTAACATCTGACAGCATTTTAATTATCTTCTCATTTACTTCAAATTAGTCTGGAATTGTTAGAAGGTAAGTGGTTAGTTGGTCACCCCACTTGTGTGTGCAACCAGAAAATTGACTTCATTCCCATTTCTACCTGCCTTCCTACCTTTCTTTACTTACTGAGAATTAACTATGTGTGAGGCACTTGGCTGAATGGAATATAGTGATGAAATATATTCCCTGGCCCACTACACAAATAACTATATTACAGAATAAATTTATTTGATCTAAAAGAGAGCAACTCTCAATGTACCACAAGAAATCAAAGACAGGAAAGTTTACATCTTGTCAGGAGATGTAAGCTTTTCCTGCAGAGATGGCATTTGGGATGCAGAGATGGTGAGGCAGGACATTCCAGAAAGAGGAAGCGGTATGAGCAGAGGTCAATAAACAGTCTAGTTTAGATAGATGTTTGATAGAATCGAGAACAGTGGAAGGCAAAAATAGAGAATTTGAGGCTTTGTACACTTTGTTTGAGTAAGGAATGGGAAGCCACTGCAGGTTTTTGAGCAGAGATATAGTGTCATGATCTGGACTATGCTATGTGAGAAAATTAATGTCTTAAAAGTACATTAAAGTTGACTGTGAAGATAAAAAAAATTTAAGCCCTCTAGCCTCCTATATTCTGGAGCAGCTAGAAGGAAAAATATGAGAGGAGCATATGGTAGCCCACAACAAACTCTGGGACCTATCCTGTAACAGTTTTTGAAGAGTGCTTTGAGAACTATTGCTTTTTTATTTCTTTGCTTTGAATATATGTCATACTATACAATTTAAAAAGTACATTAAGATGGATAGAGGAAAGAGAGACTGTGGTGCGGGGATACTGGTTTGGAATAGTCTAGACATGAAGTTCTGAGGACCTGTACTAGGGTAGTGGCAGTGGGAGAGGAGTGGAGGGATAGGTTTCGGAGATATTATAGAGATAGAATTAACAGAACTTGGCAAATTCTGGGATAATAGTGCGAAGCAGAAGTAAAAGATGAGAGATTTCAAGTCTGTGAAAAAATAAGTAATGCCATTACTGTATTAGGAAAGTTAAGAAAAGGAACAGGTTTTAGAGAAGAGGCACTAAATTAGGTTTTTAACCTGTCCACACAGGTAGTTCCTGGATAAATGCTCTACTGCATGCAGTGGCTGTTGTCGCCAGCAGCCTCCAGGTTGAGAGTTAATCAGAGGACAAGTGTATGTACTTCTACCTCCAGAGTTCTAAGAACAGTAGCAAAGTTTCAGGGTTTAGAGGGAAGTGGGCCCTCTTCATGAGCTTACAAATCACTCATTCTTACTTTTACTTATTTTCCTACATTTGTTTTTGAATTTTATATTCCAGGATTTTAGTGTCACCTATGGCCACTGTCCAGAAATCACAGTATACACAAGTTGCTGCTACTTTCCTAGTGCAGCACAACTTCCTTCCTTGTGGGCAGAAAATAAAAAATCTCTTCTGAGCATGCTAGTGGAGGTGAGTCTTTCCCTTTTCACTAGAAGCAAACTTCCAGGAATATGTTCAATGAGAACCTTTATCAAAATATTTTCTTAATATTTTACCAAAAGTGTATAATGTTTATTTTAAACTTATATAAACAGGAGAGTTTTGTTCATTTTTATTGCCTTAATATAGATGGCATGAGTTCGTTTATCAGAATGTGCTGTAATTTAGGTAATTCAGGAGTTGCAGGTTCTATAATTTTGAGTATCACACAGTGATACTCAAGACAGTGGTGAAAAGGAAATCGCTAAAGGCATCAGAATATATGGGTTCTGACACTTTAGGCTTTAATTATATCAAAGTTCTCTTTTCTCTTGTCTCCCTCAGTGAATCTGAAGCAGTGAATAAGTAACTAAACAAGGTCAGAGTCAGTGGGGAGGAACAAACAAGGCTTATGTCTGTTTCTTTCTTTCTTTTTTGTTTTTTGATACATCTCAAGCTATTGTCTCTGGAATATCTGGCATTACAAACATAAATTTATATTTTAAACATTTTTTTTTAGGTTCACAAGGGAGTTCATGGATTTGTTAAAGATAAGAGTGGAAAACCAATCTCTAAGGCAGTCATTGTACTCAATGATGGAATAAAAGTACACACCAAAGAGGGAGGCTATTTCCATGTGCTGTTAGCTCCAGGTTTCCATAACATCAATGCCATTGCTGATGGATACCAGCAACAGCATTCACAGGTGAGAACTCAAGTTGAGTAGTACCTCATGTAAATTCTTATTTTTATTAGTACTTATTTTATTTTGAAATTCTTGTTAGAAATGTGGAGGGTAATAAAGTAATAAAAAGTGTGATTATTTCTTGATTATGTTACATGATTATCTTTCTGTCCTTTGGCCACAAAAGGAAACTTTAATGGCATTTTATATACTTTAGATGGCACTAGACTTCCTGATTTGCTGTTAAGGACCTGAAAATACAGCAGTGATATGGTATACCTTAAGTAAACTTTTTTATAATTCTGACATTTTTTCCTTCTAGGTCTTTGTGCATCATGATGCAGCTAGTTCTGTGGTGATAGTCTTTGACACAGATAACCGGATATTTGGTTTGCCAAGGGAACTTGTAGTAACTGTATCAGGTAAAAAAGTTTTAATGTTTAGTAGTTGAATTAAAACCAGTCCTGATATTTCAGTTTGAGGGTAGATCACCTCGATAGTCACCTGAAGCTAATCACTTTTTTCCTAATGTCTCCTTATTGAAATATGATTTTCCTGGAACATTTTTCTCCCCTGTGTTCTCATGGCTTGCTCCCCCAACTCCCTTAGTTTTTCAAATCTGTACTCAAATGTCACCTTGAGAAAGAGGCGATCACCCTAGCTAAAATAATATCTCTATCACTGTCTCCACCCTGCTTCTTTCCATTATAGCACTTATCAGTACTTGACATTGTTATATATTTATCTGTTTATTTGTATATATTCACTCTCTCCCAGTAAAGCATAGATCCTGAGAAGGCAGGAGATTACCTATAGCCCCAGAGCCTAGGACCATAGTCAGCATGTAGTGCGTCTTCATAGATAGTTGTTGAATAAATGAATGATTTGATTTATATTAAGGTCATAAATTACTTTGACTTTGATTTATATTAATTCTCTTTTTCCAAGAACCAGGAAGGAGGAAATATTTGTTTTTTTCCAGAGTAAATTTGTGCCATTGCTTGAATTATTGAAAGGTTAGGAAGAAAAAATATGTGGTAAAATATTCAACTATTCAGTTAGATTGTATCTATTTGACATAAAGAACCTTGATTCATTTCTGTGTGCTATTTGAACTTAAGGCAGAGTAACCAAACTTAATTAAATGGTGTGAATGGGAGAGGTCCTTAGTTAAGAGAGAGTGGTTGGTATATTGAAAACAAGATTAAATCCTAGAGCCTGTTGTGGAGTGTTCAAAGTATTCTTAGCCTGAACCTGATGCAATGTGAATAGCTTAGTTTGTTGAAAACACAGGAGGTAGAATTCACCTGTGGTTTAATTCTCTGCCACCCATTAGCTATTGGGAACTTAATTTCTTTTTTTTTAAAATTATTATTATTATTTTTTTAAATACCAAAAAATACCAAACAAACACAAACATTCTTAACTTTTGATCATTCCGTTCTACGTATATAATCAGTAATTCACAATATCATCACATAGTTGCATATTCATCATCATGATCATTTCTTGGAACATTTGCATTTATTCAGAAAAAGAAATAAAACGAAAACAGAAAAAAATTTATATATACCATACCCCTTACCCCTCCCTTTCATTGATCACTAGCATTTCAAACTAAATTTATTTTAACATTTGTTACCCCTATTACTTATTTTTATTCCATATGTTCTACTCTTCTGTTGATATGGAAGATAAAAGGAGCATCAGACACAAGGTTTTCACAATTACACAGTCACATTGTGAAAGCTGTATCATTATACGGTCATCTTCAAGAAACATGGCTATTGGAACACAGCTCTACATTTTCAGGCACTTCCCTCCAGCCTCTCCATTATATCTTGACTAATGAGGTGATATCTACTTAATGCGTAAGAATAACCTCCAGGATAACCTCTCGACTCTGGAATCTCTCAGCCAATTGACACTTTATTTTGTCACATTTCACTCTTCCCCCTTTTGGTCAAGAAGGTTTTCTCAATCCCTTGATGCTGAGTCTCAGCTCATTCTAGGATTTCTGACCCATGTTGCCAGGAAGGTCCACACCCCTGGGAGTCATGTCCCACGTAGACAGGGGTAGGGTAGTAAGTTTGCTTGTTATGTTGGTTAGAGAGAGAGGCCACATCTGAGCAACAAAAGAGGTTCTCTTGAGGGTGACTCTTAGGCCTAATTTTAAGTAGGCTTGACCTATCCTTTGTGGGGTTAAGTTTCATATGAACAAACCCCAAGACTGGGGGCTCAGTCTATAGCTTTGGTTGACCACACTGCTTGTGAAAATATCAAGAATTCAACTTGGGGAAGTTGAATTTTCCCCCATTCTCACCATTCTCCAAAGGGGACTTTACAAATACTTTTTTATTCACTGTTCAAATCACTCTGGGATTTATCGGGGCATCACTCTGGACAAACCAACAAAATCTCATGTCCTACTCAAGGTTCCATGTACTAATGGTGTTCAATTAAGCTGTCTACATAAGTTATATTAGGAAATGCACTAGTCAAAATATAAATTTTGAACCAAATAAACATTTTTTGCTTTAGTCTCACACATAAGTTGAAATTTTAAAATATTAATTACCATATATTTTCGGCACCCTGCAGTAATGACATTCCTTTGCTCTTCCTCATGCAAAAACATTTTTAAAATTTGTACATTTAGTGAGTATCATTATACACTCTAGGCATTCCTAGATTATACCATCTCAGTCTTTATCGTCTATCTTTCTTTCTGATTTCATTTGTGCCCCCCAGCCCTCCTCCCTCTATGATTCTCACATTCAGCTTCATTCAGTGTTTTAACATAATTGTATTACAGTTAGGTAGTATTGTGCTGTCCATTTCTGAGTTTTTACATTCAGTCCTGTTGCACAGTCTGTATCCCTTCAGCTCTAATTACCCAATATCTTACCCTATTTCTGTCTCCTGATGGTCTCTGTTACCAATGAAATTCTCCAAGTTTATTTACTAATGTCAGTTCATATCAGTGAGACCATACAGTATTTGTCCTTTTGTTTCTGGCTAATCTCACTCAGCATAATGTCCTTAAGGTCCATCCATGTTATTACATACTTTGTAACTTTATTCTGTCTTAAAGCTGCATAATATTCCATCGTATGTATATACTACAGTTTGTTTACCCACTCATCTGTTGATGGACATTTTGGCTGTTTTCATCTCTTCGCAATTGTAAATAATTTTGCTATAAACATTGGTGTGTGCAAATGTCCGTTTGTGTCCTTGCCCTCATGTCCTCTGAGCAGATACCTAGCAATGGTATTGCCAGGTCATATGGCAATTCTATATTTACCTTTTTGAGGAACCGCCAAACTGCCTTCCACAGTGGTTGTACCATTTGACATTCCCACCAACAGGGGATAAGTGTGCCTCTTTCTCCACATCCTCTCCAGCACTTGTCATTTCCTGTTTTATTGATAATGGCCATTCTGATGGGTGTGAGATGATATCTCATTGTGGTTTTGATTTGCATTTCTCTAATAGCCAGGAAAGTGGAGCATCTCATCATCTGTCTTTTGGCAATTTGTATTTCCTCTTCTGAGAAGTGTCTGTTCAAGTCTTTTTCCCATTTTGTAATTGGGTTGGCTGTCTTTTGTTGTTGAGTTGAACAATCTCTTTATATATTCTGGATACTAGACTTTATCTGATATGTCATTTCCAAATATTGTCTCCCATTGTGTAGGCTGTCTTTTTACTTTCTTGATGAAGTTCTTTGATGCGCAAAAGTGTTTAATTTTGAGGAGTTCCCATTTCTTTCTTTCTTTCTTCAATGCCCTTGCTTTGGGTGTAAGGTCTAGAAAACAGCCTCCTAGTATAAGATTTATAAGATATTTCCCTACATTTTCTTCTAACAGTTTTATGGTCTTAGATCTAATGTTTAGGTCTTTGATCCATTTTGAGTTAATTTTTATATAGGGTGTGAGATATGGGTCCTCTTTCATTCTTTTGCATGTGGATATCCAGTTCTCTAGGCACCATTTATTGAAGAGTCTGTTCCATCCCAGGTGAGTTGGGTTGACTGCCTTATCAAAGATAAATTGTCCATAGATGGAGAGGGTCTATATCTGAACACTATTCTATTCCATTGGTCAGTATATCTATCTTGATGCCAGTACTATGCTGATTTGACCACTGTAGCTTCATAATATGCCTTAAAGTCAGGCAGTGTGAGACCTTCGACTTCATTTTTTTTTCTCAGGATACTTTTAGCTATTTGGGGCACCCTGCCCTTCCAGATAAAATTGATTATTGGTTTTTCTGTTTCTGAAAAGTAAGTTTAGGGGATTTTCATTGGTATTGCATTGAATCTGTAAATCAATTTAGGTAGAATTGACATCTTAACTATATTTAGTCTTCCAATCCATGAACACGGTATGCCCTTCCATTTATTATGTCTTCTGTGATTTCTTTTAGCAATTTCTTGTAGTTTTCCTGGTATAGGTCTTTTGCATCTTTACTTAAATTTATTCCTAAATATTTTATTGTTTTGGCTGCTGTTGTAAATGGAATTTCTTTTCTTGATTTCCCCCTCAGATTGTTCGTTACTAGTGTATAGAAACACTACAGATTTTTGAATGTTGATCTTTTAACCTGCCTCATTTATTAGCTCTAGTCGTTTTGCTGTGGGTTTTTTGGGGTTTTTGACATATAGTATCATATCATCCGAAAACAGTGAGTTTTTCCTTTCCAATTTTGATGCCTTGTATTTCTTTTTCTTGTCTAATTGCTCTGGCTAGAACTTCCAGCACAATGTTGAATAACAGTGGTGATAGTGGACATCCTTGTCTTGTTCCATCTTAGGGGGAAAGTTTTCAGTTTTTCCCCATAGCTGTGGGTTTTTCATATATTCTTTTTATCATTTTAAGGAAGTTCCCTTCTATTCCTATCCTTTGAATTGTTTTCAACAGGAAAGGATGTTGAATTTTGTCAAATGCCTTTTCTTTATCAATCGAGATGGCCATGTGGTTTTTCTGCTTTGATTTGTTGATATGGTGTATTATATTAATTGATTTTCTTTTGTTGAACCATCCTTGCATACCTGGGATGAATTCTACTTGGTCATGGTGTGTAATTCTTTTAATGTGTTGCTGGATTCAATTTGCTAGAATTTTGTTGAGGATTTTTGCATCTATATTCATTAGAAAGATTAGTCTGTAGTTTTCTTTTTTTGTAATATCTTTGTCTGGCTTTGGTATAAGGGTGATGTTGACTTCATAGAATGAGTTAGGTAGCTTCTCCTCCTCTTCAATTTTTTTTGAAGAGTTTGAGCAGGATTAGTACTAATTCATCCTGGAATGTTTGGTAGAATTCACATGTGAAGCCATCTGGTCCTGGATTTTTCTTTTTGAGGAACTTCTTAATGACTGATTCAATTTCTTTACTTGTGATTGGTTTGTTGAGGTCATCTATTTCTTCTCAAGTCAAAGATGGTTGTTCATGCCGTTCTAGAAAGTTGTCCATTTCATCTACATTGTTGTATTTATTAGCATAAAGTTGTTCATAGTATCCTGTCATTACCTCCTTTATTTCTGTGGGGTCAGTGGTTATGTCTCCTCTTCCATTTCTGATCTTATTTATTTGCATCCTCTCTCTTCTTCTTTTTGTCAACCTTGTTATTGATTTTCTCATACAACCACCTTCTGGTTTTGTTGATTTTCTCAATTGTTTTCATGTTCTCAGTTTCATTTATTTCTGCTCTAATCTTCATTATTTCTTTCCTTTTGCTTGTTTTTCTCTACTTCTTCCAAGTGGACAGTTAATTCCTTGATTTTTTTCCCTTTCTTGTTTTTTGATATAGGCATTTAGGGCAATAAATTTTCCTCTTATTACTGCCTTTGCTGTGTCCCATAAGTTTTGATATGTTGTGTTTTCATTTCTATTTGCCTTGAGATATTTACTGATTTCTCTTGTAATTTCTTCCTTGACCCACCGGTTGTTTAAGAGTGTGTTGTTGAGCCTCCACATATTTGTGAATTTTCTGGCACTCTGCCAATTATTGATTTCCAACTTCATTCCTTTATGATCTGAGAAAGTGTTTTGTATGATTTCAATCTTTTTAAATTTATTGAGGCTTGCTTTGTGACCCAGCATATGGTCTATCCTTCAAAATGATCCATGAGCACTTGAGAAAAAAGTATATCCTGCTGTTGTGGGGTGTGTAATGTTCTATAAATGTCTGTTAAATCTAACTCATTTATTGTATTATTCAAATTCTCTGTTTCTTTATTGATCCTCTGTTTAGATGTTCTGTACATTGATGAGAGTGGTGAATTGAAGTCTCCAACTATTATGGTAGATGCATCTATTTCTCTTTTCAGTGTTTGCCGCATGTATTTTGGAGCATTCTGGCTCAGTTCATAAATATTTATGATTGTTATGTCTTTGTGCTGAATTGTTCCTTTTATTAATACATGGTATTCTTTTTTGTCTCTTTTAACTGTTTTACACTAAAGTCTAATTTGTTGGGTATTAGTATAGCTTCTCCTGCTCTTTTCTGATTGTTATTTGCATGAAATATCTTTTCCCAACCTTTCACTTTCAACTTATGTTTATCCTTGGGTCTAAGATGTGTTTCCTGTAGACAGCATATAGATGGGTCCTGTTTTTTAATCCATTTTGTCAGTCTATGTCTTTTGATTGGGGAGTTTAATCCATTAACATTTAGTGTTATTACTGTATGGATAGTATTTCTTCTGCCATTTTGCCTTTTGGATTTTATATGTCCCATCTAATTTTCCTCTTTTTACCTTTACTCATAGTCTTCCTTTCTACACTCTCCTTCACACCTCTCTCTTCTGTCTTTTCGTATCTGTCTCTAGTGCTCCCTTTAGTATTTCTGGCAGAGCCAGTCTCTTGGTCATAAATTCTCTCAGTGACTTTTTGTCTGAAAATGTTTTAATTTCTCCCTCATTTTTGAAGGACAATTTTGTTGGATATAGAATTCTTGGTTGGCAGTTTTTCTCTTTTAGTAATTTAAATATATTGTCCCACTGTCTTCTTGCCTCTATGGTTTCTGCTGAGAAATCTATGCATAGTCTTATTGGGCTTCCCTTGTATGTGATGGATTGCTTTTCTCTTGCTTCTTTCAAGATTCTCTCTTTCTCTTTGACCTCTGACATTCTGATTAGTAAGTGCCTTGGAGTATGTCTATGTGGATCTGTTCTCTTTGGGGTACACTGCACTTCTTGGATCTATAATTTTAAGTTTTTCATAAGAGTTGGGAAATTTTCAGTGATAATTCCTCCATTAGTTTTTCTCCTCCTTTTCCCTTCTCTTCTCCTTCTGGGACACCCACAGCACATATATTCATGCGCTTCACATTGTCATTCAATTCCCTGAGTCCCTGCTCATATTTTTCCATTTTTTCCCCCATATTTTCTTTAGCTTGTCAGATTTCAGATGCCCCATCCTCCAGTTTACTAATCCTATCTTCTGCCTCTCAAAATCTAACATTGTAGTTTTCCATTGTTTTTTTCATCTCTTCTACTGTGCCTTTCATTCCCATAAGTTCTGTGATTTGTTTTTTCAGACTTTCAATTTCTTCTTTTTGTTCATTCTTTGCCTTCTTTATATCCTCCCTCAATTCATTGATTTGATTTTTGATGAGGTTTTCCATGTCTGTTCATACATTCTGAATTAATTGTTTCAACTCCTGTATCTCATTTGAATTGTTGGTTTGTTTTTTGACTGGGCCGTATCTTCAGTTTTCCTTTGGTGATTTGTTATTTTTTGCTGGCATCTAGGCATTTAATTACCTTAATTAGTTTATTCTGGAGATTGTTTTCACTTCTTTTACCTAGGTTTTTCTTGCTGGATGAATTTGTTGTCTGTCTGGTCTTTGATATTCAGTTCAGCTTTTTCTGGACTGCTAGCTTAGGTTTTGTTTAACAGGGGAGAGTTTTTCAGTTCTTGTTTTCTTGTTTCTTGCCCTGCCTGTATGGTGCCTTCCCCCCCACCCACCCACCCACCCTTAGGAGGATCTACTTAGGTATTATGGACCCCAACCAGATTTTCCCAGACCAAACTGGCCTCCTGTTAGGAGGAAAGAGTCACCTGCATCAGTTTTCCCTGAGGGTGAAACTCAGCAGGTTGAAAGACCTTCCTATGAAATCTCTGGACTCTGTTTTAATTATCCTGCCCAGTATGTGCCGCTTATCTGCCTGCAGGTCCCACCTGCATAAGATGATGCAGTACCTTTAACTTTGGCAGACTCTCCCTGCTGGGGGTGTGGTGGAGACAGAGGAGAAGTTGTAGGCTGGTTTTAATGGCTTCAAATTGCCAAGCCCTGGGGTCTGAATTCCTTCAGGGAGGGATTCCACCTGAGTTGGGCCTAACCCCTCCCCGGGGAAGGCACAGGCTCCAGACAAGCCCTCAAACAAGCTTGTTTCTGCCTATGCCTTGGGCAGTTGCAGCCTGAGAAGCCATGCCGTTGTATCCAAAGGCAGTCAAGCCTTTGTAGAAACACAGCCACAAAAACCTTTGTTTCTTTTTTTTTCTTTTTCCGTCAGCCCTGCCCCCTTGGCACCAGGGCAAAAATCAGCGACCTCTGCTTTGACCAGCAGAGCTGGGGGCCTATTTTTAGTTGTCAGAATTTGTTAATTAATTCCACAATTGGTGTTTGGTTGCGCTCAGCCCCTGCTGCTGGTAAAGTCCCTTTCCTTTGGGAACTTAATTTCATTATGATTTAAGACTCTTGCTTTGATAATTAACCTTATATACAGATATTTTAAATAAATGAGGGTTTTATTATGAAATGCAAAGGAAAAGTAGAGGTCACTGATTGAAAAAAATAGGTTGCAGAATAGAAGGTACAGTGTAATTTCATTTGGTAAAAGAAAAAAATACAAGTAAAAACTCAAAGAAAGATTTGGAAAAATATGTATTAGGGTTATTTTTTTTCAACACGTCCATTTTTATTATTATTCTATATCCCAAGATTTTCGTAAATACCTTAATACCACTAAGCAGATAATTTGCCCCATAAAACACAGTAAAGTATAACCAAAGCATGTAAGCAATCCCTCTAAGCTTTCTGTTTTTCTTTCTTTTTTTATTGATATATATTCAAATGCCATGTAATCATTCAAAGTATATAATCAGTGGCTTATAGTATCAGTATATAGCTGTGCATTCATCATCACAAGTGACTTTTTTTTTCTTTTTTGTGAAAAATAACATATATACAAAAAAGCAATAAATTTCAAAGCACGGCACAACAATTAGTTGTAGAACAGATTTCAGAGTTTAGTATGGGTTACAATTCCACAATTTTAGGTTTTCATTTCTAGCTGCTCTAAGATACCGGGACTAAAAGAAATAGCAGTATAATGATTCAGCAGTCATACTCATTTGTTAAACCCCACCTTCTCTGTATAATTCCACCATCACATTTGATGTTCTTCCCACTCTTTAGGGGTATTTGGGCTATGGCTATTCTAACTTTTTCACGTTGGAAGGGACTGTTGATAATATGGGATGGGGGATGGAACTAATTGATGTTCTGGAGAAGCTGGGCCTTTGCATGTACTAGGGTTATTAAAAGTGATCTCTGGGTATATATCTCTAAATAACCTGATATTTAGAGATAAGAACAAAGCCAAACAGGTTGGGGTTAAAGTAATTCAGAACATAGGGGTAAGGAAGACAACGTCTATATTTTAGAATCACACATACTCATTGAGACCATTGGAAGAAAGGTTTATTCTATCTGGAACCGAAATTTTCTGTGGTGCATAATCTAATTCATCCTATCTGTATAGCTCATTTTGAACAATTGAAACACAAGGGAGCACAGAATAAGAACGAGGTCCTTTAATCCTGTATAGATTATTGTAATGCCTGGATAGATCCTAGAGTATATTAAGCAGATAATCAAAAAGTATTGGCAAAGTCCCCTGAGGGAGGGGAGAAAGAATATGGAACTATTAAACCTTACCATCAGGGAATCCCCTGATACTGTGTCAAACTTTAGGGACACCCAAATCAATAGGCCATGCTCTCGATTATGAGGCTTGCTCTTGTGAAGCTTATGTAGTTAGCGGAGAAGCTTCGACTACCTAGAGGCATGCCTAAGAATTACTTCTGGGGAACCTCTTTTGTTGCTCAGATGTGGCTTCAGTCTCTCTAAGCCCAACTCTGCAAGTGAAATCATTGCCCTCCCTACTACATGGGACATGACATCCAGGGGTGAAATTCTCCCTGGCGACTCCCAGGGATGAATCCAGACCTGGCACTGTGGGATCAACAATTCCATCTTGACCGAAAGGGGGAAAAGAAGTGTAATTAATAAAGTATCAATGGCAGAGAGAGTTCAAATATAGTCAAGAGGCTACTCTGGAGGTTGTTCTTATGCAAGCTTCAGTTAACCCTTGCTACCTATCATAACCTGCCAACCCCCAACCAGGACCATTCCAGCCAATCCTTAAGAACACCTATGGCAATATATAAGATTCCACAAGGGCTCCATGCACTAGAGTAACTTTCTAGAAACCTACAACCTCCAGATGGGTCCCTGGTTCAGATAAGTCCTGAAATTTAGAGGACCCAGCCTCTCTAGAATATCAGATAGTTCCATCTCCCTACCCCATATTAGTGACAGACCCTTCCAATATGAAAAATTTAGAATGGCCATAGCCCAAACACCCCTAAAGAGAGGGATGGAAAGATCAAAGGTGATGGTGGAGTTATACAGAGAAGACAGGATTTAACAAATGAATATGAATGCTGAATCATTCAATTGATATATCTTTTAGACTCCAGTATTTTAGAGCAGCTAGAAGTAAAAATCTAAAATTGTGAAATTGTAACCCATGTCAAAATCTGAAATCTGTTCTACAACTAATTGTGGTGCTATGCTTTGAAATTTATAGCTTTTTTTGTATATTTTTTTTCACAAAAAGAAGGAAAAAATGTCGATTGTGATGATAAAAAAATATTTAAGCCCTCTAGCCTCCTATATTCTGGAGCATCTAGAAGGAAAAATCTGAGATGATGCTATGGTAGCCCGTGACAAACTCTGGGATCTGTCCTGTAACTACTTGTTGAAAAGTGCTTTAAAAACTATAGCTTTTTTCTTTCTTTGCTTTGTATATATGTTATATTATACAATAAAAAAGAAGATTAAAAAACAAACAAAAAAGTTAAAAATTAAAAAAAATGATCTCTGGGTAATAGCAATGTGAAGATGTGAGAATTTGGGGTTTAAGTTTTTGGTATTTTTGCTTATGTATATATTTAAGTTTTGATTACTGTACATGTACTGTTTCTCTAAAAACAAAAGGTTGTTTCTAAGTTCATGAAATAAAAATAAAATAAGTGAGGGGCACCTAATAAAATGTACAGTTGTAAGCAGCTGCCTACTTATGTCCTTAAAGTGGAGCACCACTCTCATGGTGGTTTTTGTTTGGCAGGGGCCACCATGTCAGCACTGATCCTAACAGCTTGCATTATTTGGTGCATTTGCTCAATCAAGTCTAACAGACACAAAGATGGCTTCCATCGGCTCAGGCAGCATCATGATGAGTATGAAGATGAAATTCGCATGATGTCAACGGGCTCAAAGAAATCCCTCTTAAGCCATGAGTTCCAGGATGAAACAGACACTGAAGAGGAAACATTATATTCTAGCAAACATTGAAACACACAACCTTGCTTATCTCCCTGCATAATTACCAAGCAAACTTACAGTTCCTCTTGGGAGACACTGCATTAAGAAGAGAGACTACTTTGCTTCTTCAAAGAGCTTTGGGGAGTGAACTTGCTAAATCTGTATTTTCTGTGAATTTGGTTGGCAGTTCCGAACTTCCCTTCCTTAAAGAACTTGTACCTTTAAAAAAAATCTGATTTCTATTTATGCAGCAGAGATGGGGCAGCCACTTTGTTTTTCTTTTTAATTTAAGATGAACTGTTTGGAGCTTATGTAATAACTGCATAAAGCCAACTAGTGGATGTTGTATTTTGCACATCAGGTTTTACTAGTGGCTTTAACTTTTTTTCCTTTAATTTCAATGGCCAAAAGAATCCAGAAACATTAAGGCAGGGACAGCAGTCAGAATCTGACATAAAGCTTTAAAAACTCGAGGTTCTCTCAGCCTATTGAAGAATACTTTTCTCCAGTTATCAACTAGCTGGAATTTCTCTTATTATTCAGGTTTAACAGAAATTGAATTGATTTTTAAACATATATGACATTAGAAAATGAATAAATGGGCCTCCACATTCAGCTTTCTACCTGTTTCATGACTAGATGAGAACTGGGAGGGGGGGGAGGGCTGCACTCTAAGCAGCATTTCACTACCTCTCTTGTAAGGTTTAGCAAAGTTCTAAATCTCCCCATTTTAAGGGAGAACTTGACTTTGTTGTGAAAGATCTAAATGTCCATTAGAATGGCACTGAGAGGGAGATCTAGCAACAGCTAAAACTTATGTTGCTTATCTTTTAACTTGGTAAAAACTCACAGGTGCTGCTGCTTTTATCTGTGAAGCACCAGTTTATTCTAGGAATGCCTGATTCTTTAATATTTCCTAAATTTGAACCTTTTCCTACATTGTATACTTATGGTTTCCAGGTGATCCAGCAGTCTACAAGATCTGAATTCTACTGAAAACATCTGGAAGGATGGAAAAGCCCTACTTCCACGTTTTTAACCTACAATTGAACACAAAATATCTACACTTCATGTTCCAGCCCACACCATGCCCTGGAATGGCATACTATTAGTGAAACTGCTTGGCTAGCCTTGTTCACATAGACCTCTGCAAGTGATTGGGTTCTTTGTCCTAATGTTTTGTTTTATAGTCTATTTTTGATTGACCAATTTTGTTAAAAGTTCACTTGAAAGCATTTAAATATGCCTCTCTCCATTAAAAAAAAAAGTAGACTATGGACTGCCCTGTGATCTAAGACTGTGGTGTGAAAGTGTCATTTTCAGTGCCAGTCAGGTTATTGCAAACACCTGAAAGATTTGCATTTTATTATGTCTGTTGAATCATGCTATTAAATGAAAAGGATGCTTTTTTAAAATCTTACCAGTGATCTAATGGTTTAATACCTTTGAATTTCTTAATGGCCAAGTTGTAGCTTAATTTGTACTAAATCTGGAGATCTAAAAACTTGCTTTCATCTTTCAAATTGTATTCTATTTCCATTAATGTTATCAGTCATCTCAAGGCCTTCAAATGGAGTGATTTACCACCCTTTTAGGGCATTCATAAAGCTTTGTGTGGAATGCAATCTAAAGTGACTTATAAAAAGAAATTTGGTTTAGCAGAAGTAATGAGGTCATGACATTTTTAGTAAATAGCTGATAAATTTGGGTGGTTCTAACTTAAGCCATTCTGGTGTTAATCCTGGTATTAGCAATTCTAAATTCTGAGCCTTTGCCACCCTACTTTCAGCCCACCACATACATAGAACACAGTTTATGTGGTGCTAATAATTATGAAATATGCATGGTTTCATTTCTTTTAACAATACTTTGTCTTCTTTAATTGGGTAGCATGGTGGTGGTGCTCTTTTTCAGCTTTATTTTTAAGAGTGGAAATAAACAAGCGGCCTAAAAATGACTGCCTCTGCTTGGGACATTGCAGCTAGAAATGAAACAAAGTTATGACAGCCTTTGTTAGCAGTTCTCCTCACTAGAGGATACCTTTTAAGTTTACTCCTCTCTTGCATTCAACATGTCTTTATAGCACAGTGGCTGGAGGGCTTGTCTTTTAAGCATGTGTAAAATTTGTTTAGAAATGAACATACAAATAATTCTTTAGTACTTTTTTCTGAAAGGAAAACCAAATTCTGCTATAATTCTTGAATATTTAATGAATTTCTAAGTAATGTAGTATGTGGGAAAATAAGGTCTTCTCAGCCTGTGTTATCTATTAACGTGAATGTATAGGATCCATGACTACTAAGACTGTGTTCTTAGCCCTGCTTTGTTTTTTATCTGTGGGTCTAACGTACTTAGATTAGACCACATTAACTGCCTAGGCGCAAAGCCATATGGGATGAGGAATGCATGTCTTCTGTGTTTTTCCTGGGGGCTTTCTATTTCCTTGTAGTCATGGAGGAAAGTAAGTTATCACAGTATTAAGAAATTTGCCCAAATCTGAATTGTGCCTTTCTTTATTCACAAGGCATGATTTTTGTCCTGGTGATCAGTTTGTAAGCCCTGTGCTTACAACCGTGTTCGTTTCCAGCTCTTTAATAAAAGCAAAGTAACTGGGTAGGTAATGGGCAAAGTATTTGCCTCTGTAAATGTGCTTATATTGATTATGTAGTTCAGTAAGATGAGCCCAAGTAATTTCAGAAGGAAAGACTCTTTGGTTTTGATGTATTTTGCTGAATGCTTGAATAGTAAGCGTACCCTATCCATTTGAGTATTGCTTGCACTTCTCACTGAAGGGAATTTGCGTTGGGACTTTGCCATCCTTCAGAAAGGAAACATATTGTATTTGGCCCAATGTGATTGTTAATTTTTTATGATTTTGACCTGAACAAGATTTGCTAAATTAATAAATATTGAACTTCAAAGCTAATTATGAGCTGATAAATAAATAACAGGTAGTGCTTTTGCCTGAGCTTATTGTGTTTCTGAGCAACAGGAAGTTATTCAGAATCACGACCTGCTCCTCCATTTCCATTTATTCTCAGCATTAAATAGTTTTATCTTATTGCCAGAAATACACTTGTGCCAGCTTTTGTCCCTCCTGTTTTGAAAGCTGATTGGCTATTATACCATAGTACCCTATGTTAAAGTTCTCTAGTGGAATTATTTTCAACAGTAGCAACCCAATGTTTCCCTATTCCACTATGATTTTCTGTCTAGCAACCTTTTGATAAGTCTTTGGGTTTCCGATTTGTTTTGATTAAAGCAGATTTTTGTGAGATGATTAAGATCTTTGATTATTATCAAATGAACTTGGATTTCTAGTTTATGAAGAAATTTCACCCAATACCCATTTCTCTATTCTTTATCAATAATTAACAAATATTCCACTTGACTCAAAATATTGTCCTGGTTGACTTTGATTTAACAGAATATCTTATGAAATTTGAAGGTAGGTTACCATTTTGAGGCAACTGAATATAAATTATGTAAATATGTATAACTATTATAATTCTTATGAATGGCATAACATGAATGTACAAGGCACATTCTATGTTAGCCATGCTGCAGATGTTCTGGAGGTATGACATAATGGTGTTTTTAATGCTCAGATTAAAGATCAACTTTTCACTTCTCCATTTTTTTCAGTGACACTCCCCAGCACCAAAACAATCTGTAGCTGTTTATATGAGGTGTCCAACACCCATCCATCTCAAGTGCTTCAGTCTGGTTTATTTCATGCACTGTGCCTTCAAAATGAAATTTTTAAAAGGGACTTTAAATGAAATTGAATAGTAGTTTGAAAAAATCAATCTGTGTAATTTATGTGAAATCGAACTGTAATGAGGTCCTTTCTGTTTTTTATATGTAAACAGATCTACTAATCCTGTATAAAATTTATTTTATGATGTTTGTCTTTCTTTGTGTTTTGTCTCATAATCTTTTTTCAAAAGCACTATACCAGAAAAAGTTACAGTTCTAAATGAAAAGAATGCATCTGGTTTTTCTAGGAATATGGAATACACTTGTAGTGTTTCTTCTGTCTTCATGAATTGACTCAAAAGAAAGCAGTATTTCTCAAATAATCGTATCATATAGTGGCCACAGTTCTTTTTTTCTGTTTATTGCTTGGCTAGATTAATATATGGCCAGTCATTTCACACCACCACAAAACTGACCATTGAAAGGCTTATATACCCATTTAAAACTTATGTGTTCAAAATTTGTTTTTTTTTTCCAGGTGAGACTCAGTTAAAATAAATGTCATCCTGGCACTTTTGTTTAATATCCCTTTTCATTTAGCAGCAATTTATTGATACTGCTACTGTACTAGGAATTGAGAAAAGAAAGTTATAGAAGAAACATGGGCTCTGCTGACAAAGAACTCATGGTCCAAACCAGAGAATTATGAATGGAAATAAGCCTTATTTCAATAGTGATTGGTTCTTCTAAAAAAATTATTCTTCTCTAATCCTATGTAAAATTTAGGAAATAAAGCATGGAGGTTGAGCATAGACTTTGAAGTTAGATTAATCTGTGATTGATTCCTGGCTCTACTTCCTCGTGTGACCTTGTATTACACAAGTTTCTTACCTCTACTTAATCTCAATTTCTCTACTGGTTAAAGAATAATGCTTCATAGCACTGTGGTGGGAGTTAAATGAAACAATGTTAGTGTAGGGCTCAGTATAAAATCTGATGCAGAATTGAACACCCAAAGTAACCAGCATCCATTTTCTTTCATTTGCTGTTTTTAATCCCTTTGAAAGGATGTTATTATTATTATTATTTTTGCATGGGTAGGCACCAGGAATTGAACCCGGGTCTCTGGCATAGCAGGTTAGAATCTTGCCACTGAGCCACTGTTGCACTGCCCAAAAGGATGTATTTCATAAAAATATTTTTATTGGGATATCTTCACACACATACGGTCCATCCAAAGTATACAATCAATGGCTCACAATATCATCACATAGTTGTGTATCATTACCATGATTGTTTTTAGAACATTTACATCACTCCAGAAAAAGAAATTTAAAACATTTACATCCCATACTCCTTACCTCTCCCTCCCATTGACCACTAGTATTTCAATCTACCCAATTTATTTTACCCCTCATTTTTTTACTCATGTCTCCATAAAAGGAGTATCATACACAACATTTTCACAGTCACACAGTCGTACTGTAAAAGCTATATAGTTATACATATAGTTATATGGATCCTTGATCCATCTTCAAGGATCAAGGCTACTTGAACACAGTTCAACAGTTTCAGGTACTTTCCTCTACCAATCCAATGCACCATAAACTAAAAAGGGATATCTATATAATGCATAAGAAGAACCTCCAGGATAAACTCTCGACTCTGTTTGAAATCTCACAGCCACTGAAACTTTATTTTGTCTAATTTCTTTCTTCCCCCTTTTGGTCAAGAATGCTTTCTCAATCCCATGGTGCCAGGTCCCAGCTCATCTGGTGAGTCCTGTCCCACACTGCCAGGGGTATTTACACCCCCGGGAGTCATATCTTATGTAGCAGGGAAGGCAGTGAATTCCCCTTCCAAGTTGGCCTAGAGAGGCCACATCTGAGCAACAAAAGAGGTTTTCTGGGGTTAATTCTTAGGCATAATTATAAGTAGGCTCTGCTTCTCCTTTGCAGGTATGTTTCATAGGGACGAACTCCAAGATTGAGGCTTGGCCTATTGAATTTATTGTCCCTACTGCTTATGAAAATACCAGGAATTTCCCAGATCAGGAAGTTTACTATTTCCTCCTTTCTCCCCAGTCCCCCAAGAGGACTTTGCAAATACTTTTTATTCTCTGCTAAAATTGTGCTGGGATGTATCAGGGTATCAAACTAACCTGTACAAACCAACAAGATCTAAAAAGGATGTTATTTTATCAAATATACAAACAAAACAAAAATCTGTTTATAGCTGTTCTTTTCAACCTAGAAGAAACCCTGGACACCAATACTTTAAAGAAATGCTAGGAAATTTTCCATTATGTGGTTCAATAGATTGTCTATAGCATACATGGTAGTAAAGTTAATTGTGCCAAGTGCTTCATATTTATTTTTAAATAAAATTAGATTGTAGTTATCTTTTTTTGCAATGGAAACAGCCTAAAGTACTGCAGGAGACCTGAACAATAACAATGTTTGTTTCCTCCAAGGTTTGAAATATTTTACTGAATTTTTCTCAGGAGTTTTCTCATACCCAAATCAAGAACATTTTGGTTTGTATTATAAATTGTAATCTATTGATCATGTTCAATTTTTCAGATTTCTAGGAGCTGGTTCTTAGCAAAGTTAGCATAATGCTCAGTGATAATACATTACTCTGTCATGCATAAATCCCATCGTGTGGTCTTCATCTTTTCTTCTCATTTGCAGTTAGAATGTCAACTGATTCTCCGCTATTTACTACTAACCTCAGGTAAGCCATTAATTATTGCCCACAAAGTAAGAGCAATGAACCATGAAATCAACAAAGAAAAATTTTTACTTTAATGGCACAATTTATACCTTATTTAGTCAATTGAATGTTAAAAGCAGACAACTATTTATTTGGCCTTTTGACTGGAGTCAGATAGCATCCTCTACCCTAGTACTGTATAAACACATACAGAAGAAGTGAGCAAGAATGAGAGAGGTTGGCCCATGTGGAGTACAAAGTTGCTGAAGTTTATAGGCCAGCCTAGAAAAAGATTGAAAACAAAGTGAGAGAGTTATTTAACTAGATTGAAGATTTTTAGTTGGAACTGAGAGTATACTGAGAGGGCTGCCTTAAAGTCATTAAAATTGGACAATTTATTGATTCTATTAGAAGCAATAAGAGGAGGCAGTGATAAACTGTAAGTGGAAAAGAAAAGTAGCAAGTGGATAAATTTAAGATAGTACAAATTGAAAGAGATAACAAATTAGGTAAAAATTCTTATGACAATATGGATTATGTTCTGAGATTAAGGTGCCACTGAGATTGAGACAGAGTGAAGGGGTCTTGAGAAGGGTCTAGTTTCTAGAACTAAACCACTAATTCCAAATTTTTGAACTTATTCCACTATTTATAATTATTGATACTTATTATGTATTGAATGGTTCCTAAGTAGAGTTTTTTAAGACTATTACAATATTTATAATTATTGATACTTATTATGTACTGAATTGTTCCTAAGTAGAGTTTTTCAAGACCAAATAGGCTTTGAATTTAGTTTTGAAAGATATCAGGTGCCCAGAACAATTGATCCTAAAGACAGAGAATGGGAGAGATAGGGAGTAGGTAGGTTTTAAGTAACTGAATCAGAGGATTTCTACAAAATAAACTTTATTTTAGAATAGTTTTATATTTACAGAAAAGTGAAGACAGTACAGAGAGTTGATGGCTGGATTTTAGTTTGGAAGATATGGGTGTTGGGAGGGCAAAGAGGAAGGATTGTATAAAGAGTTCTATCCAACAAGACTTGCATGGAGTACATTTAAAGAAGTTCTGGGCATAGGAAATATGATTTCTAGAACTTAACTCAAATGTGCATAGCCTGGGTGGTCCAAAGTCAAGCCATGTGATAGAATCCCCTCGTGACCGAGTTAAACTCAGATTTATCTAGTGGAAGGTCAACTAGAAGGGACTCCACAAATTTTTCAAGGGCAGTCACAAAACATGGATAAAATCAAGAAGGCAAAGAAATAATGCAGCATGAATAAGGACGAGCAGAAAAGGTCTGCACAGGTTTCAGATATATTGAGAATATTCATAGGAAGTTATAAAATAATATATTTTAAAAACAAATAGAACTAGAATTGAAAATATAGGAATTAAAATGGATGGTTGTAGTGGCAGATTGAACAAAGAGTAGTAGTGAACTACATTTACCAGTAGAAATTCTCTACACAGCACAGAGTTAAAAAAAAAAAAAGGGTAAAACGCAAAGGAGAAGGTTAAAAATGTGGATTTAACATAACATAAAAATGTGGATTTGATCATTGTAAAAGGAATGGGGAGAAAGAATTAAGCATTAGAAGCTATTTTAAGAGCTAATGACTGAGAATTTTCCAAAATTCATAAAAGATGTCAATCTGCAGATTAAAGAAACTCAATTAATTCCAAGTATGAAAAAGTTAACATTCAGTGGTTCAGTGGTAGAATGCTAGCCTTCCATGCAGCAGACCTGGGTTCGATTCCCAGACCATATACCCCACCCCACCCCACCCAAAAAAAGTAAATATCCGTATCTAGGCACATCAACGAAACTGCAAAGCACCAAAGACAAGGAGGAAAAAAAAATCAGAACAAAAATATATTAAATTCAAAGAATTACAGTTATAACTAAGAGAAACTACTCACTCTCAACAACAGAAAAAAAGTACAGTAAAATGCTACCTTGAAAGTGGCACAGAGAAAATGAAATAATTTCCAACATAGGATTCTATATTGAATATATCGTTCAAGAAGTAAGGTAAACTTCTAGGTAGCTGGAAACATTGATGGCAGCCTAGTCATCTATCTACCAATATTTCCTCACAAAATGCTACAGAAAACAAGAAGGGAAAATTACATCTATACAGATGCCAAACTCTCAGTGTAATTTTGTCAGAGAATATTGAAACTTCAAAATAATTGTGAATAAAAAAAAATTACCAAATCTCATCATGCACTCTCACATAACTGTCCAATCCCAATCACATCAAAAGACTTTGTGAAAAGAAAAAGCAAACCAAGATAAAGTGCAAGTAACACAGATGACGAAGGCTAGCAAAAGGGCCTATGATTGATCTAAAACTTCTGTAAGAAAGACTTAAGTCCACCAAAGTCTAAATTTTCTATTAAAAAAAAGAGCACAAATTAGAGGGAAGGGACTTCAAAGTAAGCACAATTTAGAGGGAGATGTGTGATTTAAAGAGGCAGAAAAGAAAGGAGAAGCACCCTTTCGCAATTAGAAGATGAGGGAGAAAAGAAGCAGGCAGGAACATTTTGAATACTGCAAGACAAAGAACTGCAAAATTGGAGAACACTTGACCCGTTCTTCATCACTAAACCAACCCCCGTAAAACTACTAAGTATCTGCACTTTGCTATACTGACAGAAGAGGACACTGGTAAAGTGGGAATCTTGGTAAATCCCAATACCATAAAAGTGGACAAGAGGAAGATTAAAAAAAAAAAAGTCTATAAAATCTATTAGTATATGTTCTAGTTTGCTAGCTGCCGGAATGCAACACACCAGAGACGGATTGGCTTTTAATAAAAGGGGATTTATTTTGTTGGTTCTTCAGAGGAAAGGCAGCTAACTTTCCACTGAGGTTCTTTCTTACGTGGAAGGCACAGGATGGTCTCTGCTGGTCTTCTCTCCAGGCCCCTGG
>PVIY010026015.1:0-35948 GCA_004026745.1 Myrmecophaga tridactyla | reverse complement strand
AATATCCCAACAGCCTTACCCAAGGTTTCTTTATTCCCTTCACTTTGAAGAAACCAATTTTAATTAAGCCCACAGATTGTTGAGAGGAAAGGTGAGAAGACAGAGGCAGCTTGTCACTCTTGGTGGAGGGAGGGAGAAATCTTGAACCAAATTTCCTCCAATCTGAATGATGAACAAACTGACTAATTGTCTGGGTTGATTGAAACTCAAAGCTGAAAACTCCCACTACCCACCCCAGAACGTAGGCTCCATATGTGCACGCTGGAAATTCTGACAGGAGTGAGTGACAGCCCTAATCCCTATGTCTCTTAATTTTAGTGACCTTTTGGAGGAGGCAACCTCAAAAGTATTAGAGTTTGCAGCCCTGTGCAGCCTGAGGAGAACTAAGGACAATGTGGGAGCTACGAGCACAAGAAGAAAGATGATTTCCCTCAAATAGGCACATCTCTAATCATGGTAGGATAATACATTTTGAATTATCCCTGTTCTTTCCCTCCTGAGTTCCTTAGGGATTTCCCTGCCACTGCCCCCCACCCCAAGCAATCCTTCAATAATTAAAACTTAGGCAATGAGTTTGAGGCTTTTAGCCCTGCTGAAAGGAAAGGAAAACTCCTTTTTAAGTAGTGGAGAATGTAATATATGGATCATTGCTGACATACAGGAAAGGGAAATGGGAAATCTTTCTGGTGTTGAGAGAAGTGAGGTTAGAAAGGAAATTTTAAAAAAGCAGGATAATTTAAACTTGAGCATCCTTTACTCTGTTTACTCTGAGGAGAAGAAGGTAACATAGAAACATCAGAATGGATTTGGTTAGGAGAGGACTTATGAAAAGCAAAGTTAGAGCCCCATTTCCCTGGACTATGCCTTTGTGCCCACCGTGGGACCACAGGAGCGAGGAGTAATGGCCAATGTAGCCATCCATTTGGATGGACCTAGGACAGCATTTCAAGGTTCCATATTCAAGTGTGGGGTCTAGAAAAGAGCTGACAGTTAACTACTCACTGCTTGACAATTAATTGCTCGCTGATTGGACCCAGAAGTACTAGAAGACCTGGTGGACTGTGAGATACCCAGGGTCACAAGATGAGGCTGCAAGGCGCAGGGGCCCCAGAACTAGAGGCAGTGGCAAAGTGCACAGTAACCTCGAGCAGACGCCAGCATTATGCCCAAAAGGCCAGACAGGACCATCCATATTTTAGATGACTAGCATAGGATATCGAATAATTAGTGAATGGGGAAGGACAGAGGCTACTGCGAGAGATCAAACAGGGTCAGACATCATAGAAAAGGCCAATGGTAGTTGTATTAGTTTGTTAAGTAGTTGGAATGCAGTAAAAGAGAAATGGAATGGCTTTTAATAAAGGAATTTAATGTTACAAGTTAACAGTTCTAAGGCTGTGAAACTGTCCTTTTCTTCACTCAAGAAAGGCTGATGCTGTCCAGAACACTTCTGTTAGCTGAGAAGACCTGTGGTTGACATCTGCTGGTCCTTGCTGCTGCTTCCATTGCTTCCAGCTTTCGATGCCACTGGTTTCCTTTCTAAGCATTTGTGGACCTTCACTTAGCTCCTCTGGGACACAACTCTGGATTTTGGCTCACTTAGCATCTTATGGGAAGGCACATGGCAATGTCTGCTGGACTCTGCCTGTGTCTAGGCACCTGCTCTCTCTGTCAGCACTTCAAGTATCTCCAAACATCCGTGTCTCTGTCAGCTCTGAAGCAACTGTTTTTCAAGTCTCAGCATCTGCATTTCCAAACATCTGTGTCTGCATCTGCATCTGAGGTTTCTTCAAAATGTTTCCTCTTTTAAAGGACTCCAGTAAACTAATCAAGACCCACTCTGAATGGGTGGAGTCACATCTCCACCTAATCAGAAAACCACACCCACAATTGGGACATGCCACCTCTCCATGGAGACAATATAATCAAAAGTTTCTGTCCTACAATGTTGAATCAGGATTAAAAGAAATGGCTGCCTCCTCAAGATTGGATCAGGATTAAAACATGGTTTTTCTGGCATACATCATAGTTTCACAACGTACAGTCACCCACATACAGACAAGATACTCTACCTAATTAACTTTGAACTTAAATGAAATTTTTCCACTGCTCTCAGAAGTTGCCTTATAGAGGAATAAGAAAGGGAGAAGAGAAGAACAGCTGAAAGAGGTAGTTTAAGCTTCAAATTGTCTGAGTCTAAATCCTAAATTTGGCTGAGTATGAGTCAAAATCTTAAGGCAAAGTGAGTGAGATAACTTGAAAGAGGAAAATCAGTGCCATCATTGAAAACAATGGCTCTAGAGTAAACTGAGTTCAGGAACAGATAAAAGAAAGGGCAGTTCCATATATCTCAATTGTAATGGGTACATTTTACCCCCTACATGATGAAGCACAGCTTGGAGTAGTTGCCACCCTGAAAGTGTATGCTGCCTTCTCTAATCTGGATGACTGCGTACAACTTTGGGGAACTAAAAGCACTCTCTTCTTCCCCATCTGAATATCTCAGAATTTCAGCCCCTAGTCTTCCCTTTGGGCATCCTTCCAGAGAATTCAGATTATGGCACATGACTCTTAAAACAACCCATTGAAAGTGCACAACCTGTTTATTACAGTTCAAGGGATGATGGAAGTAAAATGGAGAAGCATAGGTTGGAAAGGCCCTGAGGGATCAATTAGTTCATCTTTATCCTCTTACAGACAGGGCTGAGACTCCAAAAGGCAAGAGAATTTGCTCCTGGTCCCACAGCTAGTTATTGACAAAGCTGGAAATAAATCTTAGAATATCTACTGATGGAAAACCATGTAAACGACTGCAACAAAGTATGGTGCTTTCCAATAGCAAAAGTACATACAAAGACTCTAAGAGTCAGAAAAGAAAGTAGCCTTCTTTATGAGAGTCAATGAAATAACATGCAAACTAGATCTTGGGTGAGAAGACCCTCAAGACTTATGGAAGTTGGAAGAGAGAAAGGACAATTCTGAGAGAAGGAGGAACATGCACAAATGTTCTATGTGTACATATGGTAGAGAAAAAGTGATGGAATTTGAGGTAGGATAGAAATCTCCTGATGGCTAATCTCATGTTCCCATCTCCATTCCAAGTTCTAATTTAGACCTTTATTTCTTCTCGTGTTGTCCAGGAACAGAACTTTATTGCCACTCTGGGCCACTAAGCACCTTTCTAGCTCACATTCTCCACTACTCAGGCTGTCTGTTGAAGAGGGACAAAATTTTTAAAGATTTCTGTGTTGTAGGACTTTTCAACCCATTTGATATGTTAGTTAACATTGTGAATCCTCAAGAGAAAGATATACATAGTATGTGCTGTTTCCAAAATTTATTTGATCACAGAACCTTATTTTCTTCCAAGGCATAATATTTCATGAAACCTTATTTTTTTCCAAGCTATAATATTTCTCAAAAGTTTGAGAAAACTTTTACAAGCAAGCTCTCACATGTACCAGTAGATATTATTTCCTGTCTTTGAACTTCATCGTTCAATGACTAGTATGTGTCAGACTTGTGGTATTACATGTATGGAGACCATGGTGATTTGAAACTTTATGTACCCCAGAAAAATGTGTCCTTAAATTTAATTCAATCCTGTGGGAATGAACCATTGTAAATGGGACATTTTGATGAGGTTTCTTCAATAAGGTGTGAGCCACCTCAATGAGGATGGGTCTTTCTCATATTACTAGAGTCCTTTATAAGAGAATGAAATTCAGACCAAGAGAGAGAAAGCCACAGGAAGCAAGAAGCTGAAACAGAACCTGTAAGAGAAGGAAGAGACCAGGAGATGCCATCATGTGGCTTGCCATGTGACAGAGGAACCAAGAATCACCAGCAGCCAACCCTAGAATGCCAGAGTCCTCAGCAAGAAAGCATCGTCTTGTTGATGCCTTGATTTGGATATTTCTTGGCCTCAAAATTGTAAGTGAATAAATTTCCATTGTTTAACCTACCCCATTTCATGGTATTTGCTTGAGCAGCCTAGAAAACTAAAATCGAGGCTCACAATGAATAAAACAAATTGCCTATCTTCAGGGAGTTTTTAGTATAGTGGGATTTTAAGAAAACAAGGTATAAAGAATTCTTATAATTCAATAATAAAAAGACAGATAATAAATTTAAAAATGGGCAAAAGATCTGAATAGACATTTCTCCAAGAAAGATATACAAATAGGCAATAAGTACATGTCTATGGATATACTAAAGACCAATGAATTGTATATTTTGAATGAGTGAATTGTATGGTATGTGAATTATTTCTCAATAAAGATATTAAAAATTAAGTGCATTGTGAATGCTTTAAAGGGATAACACATTCTACCTAGAAACACATAGGAGGGGGACCTCTCATTCTTGAAAGGAAGGTATCAAAGGAGGTATATCCAAAAAAAAAAAAAAGATGATTACTAAACTAAACCTTAAAGATCAATCAGTAGGAGTTAGCCAGATGATAAGAGGAGCCAAAAGTTCATCTTGCTTAGTTCATCTAACATAGAAGCAGGGGGGTTGGAGAAAATTAGACCAGTCTAAGAATAATGAGTAGGACTCAGTTATTGATTGAATACAGAAGATGATGGAAGAACAGAGATGGAGGAAAACACTCAAAATGAAGCTTGGGCAGTTTTATGGGTTACCATCATGAATTCAGTTTTTGGTCTATAGAGTTTGTTGTGCTGAAGGCCATCCCAGTGGAGATGTCCTACAAGGGTTGGACATATGAACTTAAGGCTCAGGAAACAGATCAGGGCTGGAGATACCGATAACGGAATCTTCACCCAACAGATGTTAGCTAAAACTATGAACCTAGATGAACCCCTTCATGAGCATTTGGAAGAGAAAAGACAAGGCACAAGCTATTTAAGGGATGACCAGAGAAGGGGGGACAGGGGTAGGGAATGGGAAGGGTACTGTGATGCCAGGAGTTAGGAGGAATACAGTGAACTGTGCTGTCATGAATGATGTATGGAAGAATGTTTTTAAAAGAGATGGCTCAGCAGTTCCGATGCTATGAAAAGGTTAAGTAAAGTAAGGACTTAAAAGCATTCACTAAAAATAGCAAAGAAGAGGTTAACGAGCTTGGAGGGAGAAGTTTCAACAGAATAATGGGCATAGAAAACAAAGAACAGTGGAAGGTGGGGTGGTGGGAGGCAAGGAATATCATCATTTCTTTCAAGAAGCACAACAGAAAGAAAGGAGAGCAAGAAAACTAATTTTAAGGTGACTAGAAAGAAGGGGGTTTGTTTTAATGAATATTTGTTTGAAGAAGGCAGAAACTTGAGCATGCTTTAAATCAGGTGTCAGCAAACCTGTGGGTCAAATCCAGCCTAACATCCATTTTTTTTAATAAAATTTTATTGGAACACAACCCCCCCCCCTTTTTTTTTAACATTTTGTTAATGGCCTTTTTCACATTACAAAGGCAGAGCTGAGTAGTTGCAACAGAGACTGAATGGCCCACAAAGACTAAATTATTTACTATCTAAGTCTTTACAGAAAAGTTTGCCAACCTGTGCTTTAAATAATGAGCTGAAGGAATATATAGAATGGGGAAAGAAAAGGTAAAGATCAGAAGCACAGAAGGGATAACTGATGAAGCACATTTTCTGAATAGGAGAGAGGTAATAGGATCCAGATATTAGCAACAGGGTTAGTCATCCCTCTCCTCTTCCATTGTGGGCTAGAAGAAAGAATGTAAGGGCAGGGTCAATGCAAATAGATTGGAAACTGGGCATCCTCATTCTCATAGCGGCCTTCTCCCCTACTCCTACACAGTGACTTGGGAGTTGGCCTTGTCAAGCTTCTATTTTGGAGGGGTGAATCTTAATAGTTCTTCCCCCCTGTGAGGGGTCTCAATCTCAATGGTAACTGCCATGCCGTCCCCACAAACAAAATGACCTTTTCTGATGGCAGTGATTCCAATAGCCACAGCATGAACAGGTTGGGCAAAAGACATGCCAAGTCCCAAGCAACATGAACTAGTAGAAGAGGGATCAGGTGAGACAGGACTTGGGGATTAATTAATTCAAGTATTTGAGTTACGAACATGGATTTTTCTGAGTCAGATCTGGTTTGTATCAGATCTGACTGCCATTTTAGACTATTTACAATAAATTGCAGTTCTAGATTTATGTGTCTACTTATTATAATCTCCTTTTCCCATTAAAATGTATATTCCATCAGGACCAGAAGTATGTATATCTTATTCACAATGTCTAAATGCACAGTACATAGTCGTTCATTAATTATTTTTTGAATAAACGACAGCAAAATGAGGACTAAAAACAACACACACTTCAAATTGTAGTTATGAAGAGAGCATGAGACATTTCCCTAAATCATTTTGCACAGTGTCTGGCACATAGTAAATGTTCAACAAATGCTAACACCATTGGATGCAGTTAGGAGGTCAAGTGATTATGGCAAATTTCCAACCTGGAAGGCAGGATAAGACATCAGTTTTCAAAAAAATGGCCTTTGTAGCTTGCCCCTTTGTAGAACCTCCGGGAGTTCTGCCAATATCAGAGCCGCAGACTGTTGGTAAAAGGAATGAGGAATGATGAAGATGAGGCTCCTGCCCTCTAGGAGAAATGTTTCCAGGATATCAGAGCCCCAAGCCAAGAAAGAAGACTCAGGAAGGCGCTGGAGTTTAGTGGAAGTGAGGCAAAAGCCCTATCATACAACATAAAAAGTTTCTAATTCATAACTCTTCTTGTGAGAAACAGAATCCCAATCATGCTAAGTCAAGAAAAGGGACTATTTCCTTACAACAATGTGAAGCTATCTAATGGGACCCAAAAAAGGGAACTGTAGAAGGCTTCATGAGGGACTAGGACAAAGGAATAGACAGAAATGTACTTTTTCCAATCCATGACCAACCTGAGACTTTCCTCTCAGTTTCTCCATGATCTCACTCCATTAATTATTTCCTCTCTCTCTGGCACAGTGATATTTCTCTCCTGACTCTTCCCTTCCACCTACCACTCTGATCAAGAAGAACATTTTACTTAAAGGCTCATAGCCCTTTTCATTCCTGTTCTTACCCTTGCACTCCACATGTTATAGGAGATGTTGACACTCAGTGACAGCATCTCATCTCAACTGTTTAAACTGTCTTCTGATCCCACTGACACCTTACAACTCCTTCTGGGAAAATCCCCCATGACCAACTTTTTTTTTAACATGGGCAGGCCCCGGGAATCGAACCTGGGTCCTCTGGCATTGCAGGCAAGCATTCTTGCCTGCTGAGCCACTGTGGCCCACCCCATGACCAACTTTTAATCACCAAATGTGATGATCATTTCTCTGTCCTCATCCCAAATTTGTCATTCTAGCCAGTCTTGTCATTTATTCTCCCTCATGTATTCCATGTACCAGTTAGCCAAAATGCTTGCTCCTTCCCCTAATCCATTTCCATGCTGTTCCTCTGTTTAAGAACTATTTACTCTAGTGGTTAAATCCCACAAATACCTCAAGGTTCAGCTCAATATTACCCTTGGAGTCTTAACACTTTCAGTCTTTTATTATTATTATTCAGTAAATATCTTAACTCCTTTATAAAATTAAAGTCATTGACTCTAATATCCCTTATGGTTTGCCTAGCACATAACTGTTGCTTTATAAATGTTTGATGAATTGAATTAAATTAAATTGAATTTCTAGTTGAAGCAAATAATCCCCCAAAGAACTTGAGTGGATTCCACAGCAACACATGCCTGGGAGACATTCCAGCATGAGCTGTTATCTCCGAAAGTCTATCTGAACTGGCTGCCCCTATAGGAGAAAGAAAGCATGTGAGGCTGGATCCATCCCCAAATCTTTATTGTTGTAAATCCTTTCCCAGGAAAAGCAGAAACTCTCTTAAAGGGTAAGTCCCCCATGTTCATTTATTGCCAGGCAGAGACTACAGTGCCACTGTAGCAGCAGATTTCTCTGACAGAGAACTTCCAACTGTGCCCCATTAGAGCACACACACACACACACACACACACACACACGGGCACACACACACATGACCGTGTGCATGAGCGCAGCATACTAGAAATAAATACATTGGATTTGTTTGGCCGTTCTCAGAGCAGTGATGATGTGTGGGTTCACCCACAACTTGAACTTAGGGTGCAGGGGGTCTAGCTGCTCAAATGAGGTCATTTTATCTCCCATTTTCATTCTTTGCTATTTTTCTTCTATAATAGGTCCCTCTTGTTTTCCATCTCACAGAAGGGGTATTCTTTGATATTCCTGCTTATTAAAAATCTCCAGCACACCAGAGTGCAGAGGAAAAGCAAGGTTGCCGTGGATACTGATGTGCACAAACACAACTGAGCTATGCTGCATTCAGTCCCAGTGTATGTTCAAAGGGCTTTCTAAAAACGGGGATGGCAATTGCAGGTGGCTCACATTATACCACCGAGGCCCAGAAAATACTGTCACATCTTCTCAATGCTTAAGAACCCAGAGTGTAGTGGGCAGGGCAGATCCCAGTTCTGACACTGACTAGCTCTGTAACCTCAGTCAGTATCTATTGCTTCAGCAATAGAATGGGGACAAGATTATATACTTCATAGATATCTTGTGGTGATTAAATCATATAGCATCCTAACCCAATGCCTGGTCCCTAATAGCTAGTTATTTTTAACAAGCAAATGGTGATTGATTACCCAATAACATCAGAGAAAACAGTCCCCACCTCTAGAGAAGGTCAAATTGAGCTTGTACTTCATAGGAAGTAAGTCATAGTTTCATTGTTGTTAGGAAGAAGAGTGAATAGACTGACCTTTCTTGTTGGTTTTTGATCTAACTCAGAATATCTCAAGAGAGTCTATTGAGATGGATAAAGATACAGAGGCAGAGCCTGTGTGAGTCATTCTCCCTGTGCAGTTTGGCGTCTGAGGAATGGTTCATTGGAGTCCTGGGGTCACTGAGGAGAGAGGGAAGGATGGTTTGGAAGGACTGAGCATTTTGAAATAAAATAAATCTCTGTTGATACACACACATGCAGCTATGCAAGCCACAAGGTCTCCCAGGGGCAGTGTGGTAAAGCCATTCAGTTTCTGGACCTACATTCATCATGATTTATTTGAACCCTCTCTGCAAGCCATATTTCCTCTGGACACATTCAGTTTTAGCCCTGGCTAATGAAGATAAAGTATGTCATTATCTTTGCTTTGCCATTCACTCATTGATTACCCTTTCAGAAGTCATCTCACCAATAGTCCCTCCTCTGTAAACTAAAGCCCCTACCTGCTTCCTAGCTACCTCATAAGGATATCTGAAGATGGCTGGAAAATATTTTCAGGTTCTCAAAGACAAGCACGCCAAGTCACTCATTATAAACAAATCCAGGGGAAGCATTAAATTTTCCCCCAAGTAATGGAATTGATCTTAACAAATAATTCAAGATCTGGAGGTATCCTTAAGCCCCAGGAAGTCCAGCTTTAAAGGGGGTTGTCATGGTGATTTTTCCTATGATAGTAGTATTTATTTATTTGCATACCAGAGGCAGCAGGGAAGAGAGGAAGGAACATCAGATAAGAGTCAGGAGACATATGCTCTTCCCTGGCCAAGTGACTTTGGCAAAGCCACTTAACCTCTCTAGCTTCAAGCCACTTGGCTAAGCCCCATTGTTCACAGATAATTTTTTTTAATTACATTTTTTCAGCTCTAAGACACTAAATTTCATATGTACAATACTGAGAGGAATAGAAAAAGTATATACCAGAGTTCTAATGGAGTTTGTGGTCTCCTTCCCACACCTATGAGCAATAAAATCATAGAATAAATATATATACAGAGATATGTATATATTTATATATATCTTTTATTCTTGCTGCCTGATTTTATTCAGTTCAGTGCTTATTTCTAGAGACTCTACTTCTTCTCAATGAATGAAGACTAATACTCGGGTTTCCAGTATCTTCTTGTTTTTCCTCTTTCACCTAATTCATCCATCTTATGCTAACTGTCAAATGACATTGGGTTAGGTTCTGGAATGCACAATGCATGAACTTAATACTAACTGAAGCATAATATTCTTATATATCTTAGCTTGCCAAAGGTGTTATCACAAATACTACAAAATGGCCTACCTTAAGCAATGGGAATTTATTGGTTCATGTTTTTGAGGCTAGAGAAGTTCAAACTTTAGATATCAGCAAGGCTTGCTTTCTCCCCAAAGCTTTCTGGTACTGACTGATGGCAAAGCACGGGGCTCCTTGGCTTTCCTGTCACGTGGCAATGTCCTCTCCTTTCTCACTTCTGTGACTTGCAAGTTTTCTTTACAAGGCCCCCAGTAACACAAATTATGTATGGTCCACCCTGCTTCACTGACCTTACCTTAACTAAAAATGAAGTCTTCAAGAGGTCCTATTTATAATGCATTCACCTACAGGGAAGTGGATTAAGAGTAAGAACAAGTGTTTGTTGGGGTACATAATTCTCCTCACCATGATACACTTAAAAGAGCATTAGCCTGACACATATTTTCTGAACACTAAAATGTTTATGTTTCAAAAAACAAATTACAAATGGTTGTTTCTGATACCAGAACAAATGGGAAATTTGCATTGTTCTAAATGTCCTAAACTCATCACTTATTTTAGTGTCTTAGTCCAGGGCTGCTATAACAAATATCACAAACTGGCTGACTTAAAAAACAGGAGTTTACTTTCATAGTTTTGGAGGCTAGAAGTCCACAATTAAGGTCACAATAGGCCATATTTTCTCCCAGAGTCTGCAGGGGTTCTGGTGCTGGGTTGCCACAATCTTTGAGGTTCCTTGGCTCACATCTGTGCCTTATCACATGGAGATCTCTCTCCACTAGTGTCTGCTCCTCTAGTTCCCACTGACTTCTGGCTTCTCTGACTGCATCAGAATTCCCTCTCTGCCTAAGGCCTCCAGTCTTACGAATTAAGAGCCACGCTGAATCAATTTGGCTTCATCTAAATAGGATCTTAGAAGATCCAGTCACAAATGAGTCCACACTCTAAATCATCTCAATATATTCAAAGATACTTCTTACAAAAGGCTTCACACTCACAGCAACACAGATTAAGACTTGTACATGTCCTTGGTGGAAGAAAAGGCATCTGTAATCCCTCTGTCTTAAAACAAAAACAATTTTAATGTTTATGTTTCCCTTAGCCAGAACAACGGATCAGGTAGTATAGAAGCTTTAACTTTTAAGTTCCAGATTACCCAGGTTGCAACTTTATTGACATTTATATTATTCTCCAAGAGAATATTGGAGGAAATTTAGAAGATGGATGCTTCTAATAAGTGGGGTGACCTTGGGCTCTTTGGATTTAATGGATCCCTAAGGTCTCTTCTAGTTCTGAAGAGTGGAACGTGGCTCTGATTTTTCACACACTGAACAAATGGGGGGAAAAGGCAAGATTCAGCAGAAAGTACTTGAGCCAAACGCTAACATTCCTTCTCCTTGCAACCTCCCTGGACTCTCCAGAAAACTGTGCAATTAATTTAGTGCAAAGGGTCAGAAGGATGAAAAAAGTATTCAGTGCTAGTTGGCATTGCAGGGGGTGAAAAACTACCACAGGCAAACCCAAGAGTAGGAGATACAAAATTTCACACTGTAAGTCTCATTGGTTCTGCATAATGCCCATTGGGCATCTTACCCTGGATTTAGTTTAGAGAAAATAATCTGTGGGGGCCTTCTTGGGAAGACTTCCTTCTATCTAACTCTTGTTAAGCAGCTTTTTAGGATATAAAGATACCATCCATCAGTCAGAGAGAATAAATAAAAATGTAGTGGGAAAAGTCCTAGATATTAAAATGTAGTATAGTCTTCATATGCCATTTGATTTCTGGGCCTTAGTTAATATCAACATAGTAGCAAAAGAGTCAATGTCTCCTTGCTAGCATAATCCTGGATTGTGATACATTTCTAGGTTGTCACTGATTGGATTTGGAGGATGTGTGGACAGCAGAAAATTACAGCAAGTGCTCAGGGAGACCCAATATATGGCCGAAGAGCTCCCACATCAAATGCTCCTGGTTAAAAATAACTATTCTCTAACTGAAGTGACAGATGAATAGAATTTTTATTTTTGCTTTCAGCAAATCCATAAAGGGGACAATCAGCTCATATACTGGGGACAAAAGGGAATAGATCAAGTGTCAGGACTGTGGCCTATTTCCATAACTGCTGAGAGTGAGTGAGGAGAAAAATTCCAAGTTCTATAAAGAGACCTCTCTATGGGCTCTACTCAGAGAGTCCCCTCTCTGTTCAAACTCCAAAGCTCAGCACATGCCCTTCCAATCCTGCTCCAAGTACTTCTCTAGATTTCTCTTTTCCCCTTAAACTCCAGCCTCACTATTCCCTCAAAAAACTCAAAAAACTTTCATAGTTCTCTCTCCCTGGATGCCCTTCCTCACTATGTTCTATTTATCCTTTCATTCCTGCATACATTTAATGATTTTAAAACCGACCCATTCCCCACCTCATTTTATGCCCTGACTTCTCTCTCTTCTTATTCTTCACTTTCTCTTCTGGCCACTTTGTTCTTATGTCTCTCCACCTACTCCACAATATTTACCTGATAGTTGGTGTATGTTTCTTGCCCAATAGGCTGAGAACATCTCAAGGGCAGGGATCACACCTTAGTGCCTTTGTAGACCCAGCTCACTACTTAAATAGGTAATGATCTTCAATCATTTGTTTTATAATAGCAGGAGGTAAGGGGGAAAGGTAGAGAGAAGGAAATACCAGATTTTAGGGAGTTGGTCTGTAATTTGCAGTACCTTCTATGGCCACCCAAATTAGTGGAATGTGGCTAGGAAAGCTAGGAAAGGGCATGGAGAGCTAGGAAAGGGCATAGTTCTCTTTTTCCCAAACTCCTCTGAAGACTCCTGTTTTAGTTAGTTTGGGGGGCACCAATCCTGTTTCAGATTCCCAAGGTTAAGTCGAGGCTGGGTGGTCAATGTTATTTGATTTGGGAGCAGCAATCAGTGTACTCAGGCTTAAAAGAAAAAGCATTAGGCATGCTTTATGAGGTAAGAAGCCACTGAGCTCAGAATTAACTGGAGGTGCATATTTATGGTCGTCTTTGTGCCAGGAAACCAGTGTGCCAGCTCCAAGACCCAATGCTATGATTTTTTAGCTAAGCTAGTCCTCCACCTGTTAGCCGATGCTAGTCATCCACCTGCAATGCATCAAAAGAGAGTAAAGCAGTGGGGCATGCCCAGTGGGCTGCCTGCAGAGCCTATTGTATGACAAGCACTGAGGCTAATTGAAGCCAGCTCCCAGTCTAAAAGATATTCTCCTGGACCTTTCAGAGGCATCCTCATTTTCTCTGCAAAGCTCTTCAGCAATTATATTTCAAACCCTTGAGCTCTACTCCTTCACTTTTCCAGGCATTTCCACTATATATATATATACCAGGTGTATGCATCAACTGTGTGGAAATCACGGCAGCATATCCACCCCAGGTGTGACTCACCTGCACTCAGATTTGGCTGCTGCCAACTGGGGGTTATTTCAGAGCCTCAGCCTAGTATTCCCTGCCTTTCTCCCCTTCAGACTAACTCTTACTGGCAGTTAACATTGGAAATTATTCTAATAGAGGACAACAGGCATTTCGGATTCACTTTCTCCAGTAGTCTGAGGCTTGACATGAAAACATCCTGGAGAAGTGACTTAGCAAGTCTGATTTACACTGAGATATATCTGCAAACAGGAGTGACAGAGAGGATATCTCTGCTGTCCTTCAGCTATATGCCACTAGCACTTGCTGAGCACTTAAATTATGGTTAGTCCAAAAGGAGATGGGCTGTGAGTATAAGATGCATACTGGATTTGGAAGACTTAGTATATAACAAAAGAATGCAAAATATCTGTAATCAATTCTTATATTGGTTACAGACCAAAATGATATTCTTAATATTTTGGGTTAAATAAGATATATGATTGAAATTAATTTCACCGGTTCCTTTTTACTATTGTGGCTTTTAGAAAGTTTAAAATGATACATGCAGTTTGCATTTGTGATTAGCATTATTTTGCTATTGAGTACACTGGTTTCCATGGTTCAAATTTCTGAGGATTGAAGGGCAGCCATGTGTCCCCGATTTTAATAAGGGTTGAGGGGTGTTTTAGTTTGCTAAGGCTACCAGAATGCAACACACCAGAGATGGATTGGCTTTTAATAAAGGGAGATTTATTTCATTAAAAACTTACAGTAGAGGAAAGGTAGCTAACTTTCATCTGAGATTCTCTTTTACACAGGAAGTCACAGGACGATCTCTGCTGGCCTTCTCTCCTGGCTTCTGGGTTCCCACAGCTTTTTCTGGGGTGATTGCTTTCTACATTTCCAAAGGTCTGGGCTGAGCTGAGAGTGCTGAGCTGGGGTATGCTGAAACGCCTGGGCTATGCCACATTGAGCTCTCTCTTTTAAGCTTCCCAGGAATTACATTAAACATCACTCATTGAGGAAGGCACTTCCCTTAGGGACTGCAGATGTAATCAGCCATAGATGAGTTTCCCAAGTTAATGATTCAAATCCACAGAACTAGGCACCTTCACCTGGCCAAGTTGACACCTGAATCTAACTACCACAAGGGGTAAACTCCAAGATAATCTTAGCATTTTGGAATATAAAATTTAGGTCCACATAGATAATCAGCTTTAATCAAACTCCAAAAACACATTAGCTTCATGACCTAAACTTGGCCAGGGACTTAATCTCTCTGAGTCACCTATATTACTAATACAGTATCTATTTCATGGGGATTTTACAAAGAAACAATGCTATGCTACAGATGATGTGCCTTATGTGGTGCCTGGATGGAGCTCAATTATGTTAATTCATTTATTCATTATTAGACCTTCCCAGTAATTCCCACCTTGAATGGGTGGAGACACATCTCTATGGAAACCATCTAATCAAAAGTTATCGCCCTGTTGGAGTTATACAGAGAATGTAGGACTTAACAAACAAGTATTATTGCTACATCATTATATTGATATTTCTTTTATCTTCAGTATCTTAGAGCAGTTAGAGGTAAAAACCTGAAATTGTGGAATTATAACCCATAGCAAACTCTGAAATCTGTTCTACAACCAATTGTTGCGCTATGCTTTGAAATTTATTGCTTTTTTGTATACATCTTATTTTTCACAAAAAAGAAAAAAGTGATGACAAAAAATATATATATTCCTTCTAGCCTCCAATGTTTTAGAACAGCTAGAAGGAAAAATCTGAGATGATGGTATGGTAGCCCATGACACACTCTGGGATATGCCCTGCAACTATTTGTTGAAGAGTGCTTTGAAAACTATTGCTTTTTCCTTTCTTTGCTTTGTATATATGTTACACTATACAAAAAAAAAGTTAAAAATAATAAAGAAAAAAGTTATCACCCACAATTGGGTAGGTCACATCTCCATGGAAAAAGTAAAAAAGATCCCACCCAGAGATACTGAATGAGGATTAAAGAGCATGACTTCTCTGGGGTACAGGACAGTTTCAAACCAGCACATATGGCAGTTTGGATTGCCACCGTTTTACAGATGAGGTATTTAGGTTCAGAGAGGTTAAGAAATTTGCCCACAATCGCACAGCCAGAAGCTGTCAGATGGTGCTGTAGAACCTGTCTTCTGACTCAAAGTTCCATTATTTTCTTAATGTACACTTTTTTATGCCATTAACTTTTTCTTCCCCCAGATTATATTTATCTTTTTTCTGTCTTTCAGATTCTGTATTGTACAAGTAAGCTAGATCTTATTAGTCAGGGTGTACTAACTACACAGACCAAGTATTAGTGGCTTCAACAGATAGAACTTTATTTCTCACCCACATGGCAGTGCAGACTGGAGGCAGATGGTTCTCCTCTGGGTGGAGACTCAGAACCAGGTTTATTTCATCTCATGGTAGCTCCACCATCCCGTGGCATGGGACCTGGTTAGCATCTGCCTGTTGCAGGGCAGGCCACCATGTCCAGGGTCCAGATGAGTCTTGAGACACCATCCTAGAAGTGATGCATATAGCTTCCATTTACCTGCAATGGTCTTGATTTCATTCATATGCCATGCTAAATGCAAGGAGGCTGGGAAATATGTAAACATGAGCTCAGGAATAACTGGATGCTGAATTTGGTTGGATGGTCAACAGTCTCTACCAGTGGGACCCTGCATGTATTCTAGGGTGTCTGCAATCTCAAGTTTGAGAAGTACTGCTAGAGAGAATTAGAGCAGGGAGCACACTGTTGCAATCAGTGACAGTGCCAGGTTCTAGGGCATAAATCCACACCTGTGATATCACAAATCAAAGTAAAGCAAATATTTACTTTGGGCTCATATCACAGCACTATGTCTAGCACCTGCTTAGCCCCATGAAAGATACAGGGAGGTACAATGAAGTTACTGCTTCTGCCCTCCCTTAATGAGACTGCAGAATAGAGAGATTAAATCTTTAACAACATTATGAGATATATAAAGAGGAAATAGCTAAAGAGACAATAATTAATGGCTACATTGGCAGACTAGGCAATGGGGATTCTAGAAGGTCAGAGGAGGGTAAGTGTGCTATGGACTAGAGGACCAGATAAACTTTAAAGACAATGTAAGAGCCGTATTGAATCATGAGGGGCATGTGGTATGTGGATAAGGAGGAGGGAGAGTTGGAAACGGAAGATGGAATCCATTCATTTCTAAGTATTCACGGAGGACTACTGCTGCCAGAGCGCCTTCCTCACCAGAGCCTGTTCCAGGCTCCACATCTCCTCGCAAGGAGAATTCAAGGATGAGGCAAGCCAGTATAAGCAAGTGAGGAAAGTTTATTGAAGAGAAAGCAAGTACACGCTCGACCCGTGAGCTGAGGTGTGCTTAAGGGAGAGACTCGAGCAGTTGGTTGGCACACGGGTTTTTATCAGATCAAACAAAGGGAGGTGGAGTTAGAGATGTTGGTTCATTCCAATTGGTTAGGAAACGTTCTTGTGATTGGTTAGTAAACTTGTAAATTAAGGGTTGTAAGTAAGCAACTGAGATAGACTGCCTAGATATTCAAATTAAGGATTGTAAATGGGCTATTGCGATTGGTCCATGCCCTGTGGTTGAAGAACATATACCATTTTGTTCAACTGTTTCAGGTTTCAGGAACTGGACTGTTTTCTCCAGATGCTTCCCCACCCTGCATGGGAGTTGAAGTCTCCTCAGGGCCTGCAAGACGTTTTCCCTGTGTCTAACCTGCCTTATTACCAGTTGCAAAATTTTGAATCAAGCCCGTTGGGGCAGGGGATGGGCAGGAAGAGTAGATGTGGTGCTGACCCCAAGGGCCAAAGGTGGGCTTCACATTTAGAGGAGGGGGAAATCACTTCTGGCCAGAGGGAGGATATTTAAGCAGAGTCTGAATGATGGGAAAGGATTTTGACAGAGTAGAGGTCGCACAAAGTTGGGCAGGCAGGAAAGCCCACAGTGGGCTTGGGGAAGAGAAACGAAGAGCCACCAAAGGGTGCAAGAGTAGTTCAGTGGTAGAATTCTCACATGCCATGCGGGAGAGCTGGGTTTGATTCCCAGTCCATGTACTTGCTGAAAAACAAACAAATAAACAAAACAAACAAAACAAAAATTCAACAAATGGTGCTGCAATAATGAGATACTCACGGAAAATAATGAAATGTGACCCCCGCCATACCTGCTTTGTCCCAGGCACCCTCAGCACTCTGAGCTGTGTGCTACCAATAGCCCTGTGAAAAAGGCCCCATTCCCACTTTGTAGATGGGAACCCGGAAAACCTAATTTGTCCTCCTGTGCTTCTAGCCAGCGTCTGTCTGAACCCCAAGCTCGGCTTCTTCAGCGGTAGTGAAAGAATCAGGTGGTCCCAGATGATAAGGCCTAATAGGTAAATGCCACAGCTGTCTTAGCTCCTCATCAGGGCTGCAGTCTGAATCTGAGCACCTGAAACTCTGCCTCGCACCTTCTCCCACCCCTGCAAACTCCAGGCTGTTATTCTCACTGGTTCTGTCCCTGCCCTGCCTCAGCCCACCCAGGCTCGACAGAAACACAGGCACCAAAACCGTGGACCCCACTTTTGCACAGCTAACATGCCCTCTGCCTGGTTTTTTTTTTTCTGTAAATTGATAGTTGGATTCAGGGACTTGATCAAACGCAGGTTTGCCCCCTTGTGCAAGAGTATAGGTGGTAATATTTCGTTGGTAACAGAGACCATTTCAGGAGATAGAAATAGGGTAAGATATTGGGTAACTGGACCTGAAGGGATACAGATTGTACAACAGGACTGAATATAAAAACTCAGAAATGGACAGCACAATACTACCTAACTGTAATACAATTATATTAAAACACTGAATGAAGTTGAATGTGAGAATGATAGAGGGAGGAGGGCTGGAGGCATAAATGAAATCACAAAGAAAAATAAACAATAAAGATTGAGATGGTATAATCTAGGAATGCTTAGAGTATATAATGATAGTGACTAAATGTACAAATTTAAAAATGTTTTTGCATGAGGAAGAACAAAGGAATGTCATTACTGCAGGGTGCTGAAAATATATGGTAATTAATATTTTTAAATTTCAATATATGTGTCAGACTAAAGCAAAAAATGTTTATTTGGTACAAAATTTATATTTTGATTAGTGCATCTCCTAATATAACTTATGTAGATAGTTGGTTGAACAACATAAGTACATGGAACCTTGGGTAGGACATGAGATTTTGTTGGTTTGGCCAGGTGATGCCCCAATGAATCCCAGAGTGATTTGATAAGTGAGTGGAAAAGTATTTGCAAAGTCCCCTTCAGGGAATGGTGAGAACAGGGGAAAATTCAACCTCCCCAAGTTGAATTATTGATATTCTCACAAGCAGTGTGGACAACCAAAGCTATAGGCTAAATCCCCAGTCTTGGGGTTTGTTCATATGAAACTTAACCCCACAAAAGATAGGTCAAGCCTACTTAAAATTAGGCCTAAGAGTCACCCCCAAGAGAAGCTCTTTTGTTGCTCAGAAGTGGCCTCTCTCTCCAGCCAAATACAACAAGCAAATTCACCACCCTCCCCCTGTCTACATGGGATATGACTCCCAGGGGTGTGGATCTTCCTGGCAACGTGGGACAGAAATCCCAGAGTGAGCTGAGACTCAGCATCAAGGGATTGAGAAAACCTTCTCGACCAAAAGGGGAAAGAGTGAAATGAGACAAAGTGTCAATGGCTGAAAGATTCCAGAGTTGAGAGGTTATCCTGGAGGTTATTCCTACGCATTAAGTAAATATCACCTTGTTATCCAAGATGTAATGGAGAGGCTGGAGGGAAGTGCCTGAAAATGTAGATCTGTGTTCCAGTAGCCATGTTTCTTGATATTGATTGTATGATGATATAGCTTTCACAATGTGACTGTGTGATTGTGAAAACCTTGTGTCTGATGCACCTTTTATCTACCTTGTCTACAGACAAGTAGAACATATGGAATAAAAATAAATAATAGGGGGAACAAATGTTAAAATAAATTTAGTTTGAAATGCTAGTGATCAATGAAAGGGAGAGGTAAGGGGTATGGTATGTAAAATTTTTTTTTCTGTTTTCGTTTTATTTTTCCATTGTCTTTTTATTTCTTTTTCTGAATTGATGCAAATGTTCTAAGAAATGATCATGATGATGAATATGCAACTATGTAATGATATTGTGAATTACTGATTATATACGTAGAACAGAATAAGTATATATTAAGAAAAAAAAGATTATAGGTTGTGTCTGCCAAGACTAGAGGAGCCTTATTATATCTGATTGCCTCTCTTTTAGTCATTTTAGCAGCTGTAATTCCTACCATAAACCTGCCCATGTCATAGATTTGAAACTGGAAGCGTCCTTAGAAACCATACCAAAATCTCATTTAACAGACTTAAATAAATCCCACGCAGGTGAGTAATAATGCCAGGTTAACACAGCTAGAAAGTGACTCCAGAGGCACGTGCATTCAGTCCTGGACATTAGAGCTTGGAAACGGCCCCCTAACTCCCAAAGCAAGTCCAAGGTACCAGGCTATTCTAGAGCAGTAGTGTTCACATTTTGTTATTGAAAAAAAATGTTACAGGAATTTGAGAAAATGCAACATTTTAAAATACATATGCAAATGAAGATGGGGATAAGTTTTTATCCCCAAAAGGGATTCTTGTTGTGGGAATGAGGAAAGCTGAAATAGTAATATTTTTATGAAGGAAAATATATTCACTAAGCAGGCAACCAAGGCCATGGAGGGTATAATAAAATTTCTTCTTTCTTAAATGCTGTTCCTATTTCTTAGTCATGACAAAATTGAAATGATACATCTTCCCTTTCTAGGTGAAAGCATTGATAGTATTTTTTTCCTAGCCTGGTTTATTAAAATACAGTTCAGTACAAGTGCCGTGTTTTAGGGTAAGGATACACATAATTCTTAGAGGAAAATATAAATAGAAAATGGATTGAACTCTAAATAGTTGAGAGAGAATGAGAGAAACTAGCAAAGTAGTATTTCCCATTTCCTGACATGCGCTCCAGAGAATCCTTGTCTGAAAATGTTCCTCAAAAATTGGGGCTCCTGGACCAAACAAGACCCAGAAATGCTGCATATCATTTCCTTCCTCCTGGAGATTCACAGGGCATATTAATATATTAAAGACTCTAGAAGTCCTGAAGAAGAGAAACATGTTTAACCCAATGTTTACAAATTTATTTCCTCAGGGTTGCATGGATCTTTGTTTGTCATCCCTATGTAACTTTCCCTGATGAACTCGCCATACCCTGTGATTTTCTCTGATTCCCTCTGGCTCTCACTGAAGAAAATTTTGACACACTGACGAGGGGATCTGCTGTTCATTGGAATCCTTCTTTGGCTTCTTTGTGGTTTCATCAACAAAGTACGTCCTAACTAAGTCCCACTGAAACCAACAGGGCCTTCTATGGTAGTAGACTTTCTTCACCAGTCAAGGTCAAAGCCATAGGGACAAAGTTCAAGGGATCAGTGGGAAATGCTGGCCCAATAGAGATCTGGCAAGGTAAATGAGAGCTGGCAGGGAAGGAGAAGAGCAGGTATAACTGAAACCGAAGCTTTCTGCACAGGTGGGCAAGGCCAAGAGTAGGTGTTCCAAGAAATGAATTCTTCACCACAATTAAATGGCCCTCATAGCTCCTATGCCATTTTATAGGTACTGATGAATTCAGTTCAGGAAATATTTGCTGCCATGGCTGACTTTAGGCCTTATTTAAAAGCTGTCACTTGCTCCTTATTACTGGCATAATAAAATGTCAAACTCAAAACCAAACACAGCAGCCAATATTTTCAAAGATGGCGATAAGAAAATCTATTCCACATCCACTTCTTATAATGTCACAATGGCACATATATTCCCCTCCCCCTTCAGTTTGGGGAGAGGAAATGATGCAGTGGAGAAGACTGCAGTGGAAAGGATGACAATAGCACTTCTGCCTGGTTATCTTGGGATGGTCATTTTGGAACCCCATCACCACACCTTGAGAAAGCACAGAGCCCTCATGGAGAGACCACATGCAGATATTCCAGTCAACAGCCCAGGCAAGGTCCCAGCAGGCAGCCAGCACCGACCTCCAGACAAGTGAATGAGCAGCCACAAAATGACTTCCGGCCAGCCCAATTACTGAGTCCACATGAAATACCTAAAGTAAGAGCCTCCTAGCTAAGCCAAGTCAACCCCCAATACTGTGAAAGAGGATGATAAGGTAATTGCTGTTTTAAGCTACTAAATTTCATAGTTATCCCTTATGCAGCAATAGATAACAGGAACACCGTTTAAGCATGGATGGCTCATGATCTACCTCTACCTACCATTCTGTCTTTTGCAAACCTTTTCTTGGCTGTAGTGAATTGGTCACTAAACATTGCCAAACGTGCTGTCATGGTCTGGTTCATGTGTCAACTTGGCCAGGTGGTGGTGCCCAGTCATCTGGTCAAGCAAGTGCTGGTCTGTTGCTATGATGACATTTCATTAACTTAAATTATGATTATGTTGGCTGTAGCCACAGCTGATTGTGTTTGTAATCAGCTAAGGGGAGTGTCTTCTGCAATGAGTGACATTTAATCTAATCACCAGAAGGCTTTTAAGGAGGATTCAGAAGAGACCGTCACTCTTCCTGCTTCAGCCAGTGAGCTTTTCCTGTGGAGTTCGTCCAGACCCTTCATTGGAGTTGCCAACTTCAAAGCCTGCCCTATGGACTTTGGACTCTTCCATTGGCACGGTTGTCCAGCCAGTCTCTCCTGAGAGTTCACTGAGGAACTTCATCAGAGTTACCAGCTTGCAGGCTGCCCTACAGACCTTGGACTCTATATTCCCATGGTTATGTGAGACACTTTTATAATTCTATATCTACAGATATCTACCTGCTGATTCCGTTTCTCTAGAGAACCTTAGCTAACACACATGCTTTGTACTTTCTTGCCTCTCTACTTCTGGTTTGCCACCATCCCCTTGCCTCTCCTGAACCTCGGATGGCCTACTAGATCTCTTTATTTATCTTTATTCTAGTTAGTCCTTGAGGCTAGTTTAAATCTAACTTCTCCAAAATGCCTTTCCTGATTTTAACAGCTGAAAGTATTAACTAGAGCTCCTCTAATGTTTATCACTGATATTCATTTGAGTAGTAAAAACCTTTCACGCTTTGAAATATAACACTTATGAAGAAAAGTGAATATAATGAATATACAGCTTAATGAATTATAGAACAATTATATAACCATCATATAGGTCAAGAGACAGAAATCTTGCCAGTATGGAGTAACTCTCACATGCCCCCTAGAAGATGGATATTGAAATCTCCTACCACGATTGTGAATATGCCTATTTTTTCTTATAGTTCTGTCAATTTTTATTTATATATATTGAGGACATTTTATTAGATGCCTATAAATTTAGAATTTCATAATTCATTCTTATAGTATTATGAAGAGTTCTACCTCAATTCTTATAATGCTTTTTTGACTTTATGACTAGCTTATATGATATTATTCAGCTACAACAACTTTCTACCTCCTTATATTTGGAAGCATCTCTACACATACATAAAATCATACAGTTGTCTTTTGAAATCCAACTTCGCAATATTTATTTTTTTAAGTTAGCAGTTTAATATAATTATTGATTCTTTGGCTTACATTCACCATACTATGATGTCTTTCTATTTGTCTACATGTATTTGGTTCATTTTCCTTTTGTGCTTTATTTTAAAATGGTTGAATATTTTTATTATTCAATTTTTTGGCAAGATTTTTCCAGTCTTAGAGGTTACCTTAGGGATTGCACTCTTCTCCTTTGCCTTAACAAATATTAATTGATATTTTTAATCCATTTATCCCCTCCCAACTAATATGCTATCATTGTCTTGTGTTTTAATTATATATATGTAATATATATAATATATAACACTTTTATATCCTACAAGCCATCATTATTATTGTTTGGTGATTCCATTTGTCGTGAAGCAACATATTCTTCTAAAAGAAATTAGAATATCTGTATGTAGTCAATACCACTACTAGAAATAATTTTACTGTTTGTCCTTAAACAAAAGAGGATGTTATAAATAGGATATTAATAGAAAGCCATATAGTTAAGTGGGATCAAATTCACAATTAGAGATAGTCCTTAAATAATCACTACTAAGATAGCAGCATTTTTTCCTCCTGATGCATTTGCCCAAGGCTGCCTTCTGTTGCTGGTTTAGTGTGAACATCTCACGTCTTCTCTGGTTTCTTCCACTTTTCCCCTCCACTTTTATCAAGGATGTTTTTCATTTAAGAGCTAATTATTCATTTCCTTCAAGATGTATGGAGTGGAGAGGACAGAGTGTAGACTTAAAGATGAATCTATTGTGGCCATGATTTGATAATTACCGAAACTGGGAAATGGGCACATGGTCTTATATAGACTCACTACTTTTGGGTGTATGTCATTTTTTTCTTTAGTATAAAGTAAAAATAGGAAGTTAAGCCTTAAAATGTATTTGGGGGAAAAAGTAAAAAAAAAATTTCCATGGGAAAAAAAGTAAAAAAAAAATTTTCCGTTCTTCATATTTTGGTCTATTGCATCCCCAGAGAAGTTGCCAAATCCTGATATAGAGACCTGTAAGCACAAAACATTTAAAATACAAATAAAATGCAGTATTCACTCATCAAAGTCATTACAGAATTTGCTGTGGCTTTTTCCTTAGGTACAAACAGGCAGTCCCGGTGGATTCCAAACTCCTAAAACAATATTCACGCTTGTTTTATGGCATCAATTTCATCCAGTTCATTATTTTTTCCATCTTCTTCCTTCCCTATCTCTCAAAATAACATGTATTGATCAAGCACTGTGCTAGCTACTTTATATCTGTAATTTCCTCTAATTCTCCCAGGGATCCTGTAAAGTAGTTGGTGTCAGTGAATATAGGGATGGGAAGTACGCAAAATGGGGAAAGGGAGGAGGCATCTTCCGCTGGGGGTACAGTTAGATACGAGGGTAGTTTGAAAAAGCATTTGTTATAATACAATAGAAAAATGGGCAAATAACCCCCCAAACTGCTAATAGTTTACAATAGAAGCAACACAGAATAGAGATGACCAAATCTTCATTGCTGGCAGGGATATAAGGAAAACACAATTTTTCTCTATTCCTTGTGACAGCATCTCAAGAGGAAGGGTGGAAGGAGTGATTGTTTAAAAAGTTGATCAGTTTCTAAAGTAGAAGGTTTTGTTTGTTTTTCTCTCTCCTTCTACCTCTGAATTTCTTTGTAGCACAAGCTTGTAATACTGGCTGCTCTATATTCTACATACAGATGACTATGACGTTTAGAAAGTAATTACTTGTTACTTCATGGGGTGCTTGGTTTATTCTTACGGAACAGCTTACACTCATGCAGCTGTTGATAGTTTATATTCAAATACATGTGCTTTCACTTAATTCAATACTCAATAGTCTGATGAGTGAGATGATATTAAACCCATTATATAGGAGAAGAAATGAGTGTGGAAAGGTAACTCGCTTTTTCACCCTTAATAATCAAGGCTTTTGTTTTCAGTTTAATTAAAAGCTTCTTACCTTTTTATAGCCACTCGGATGTGAAAATGCGTGTGCACTGGGACTTTTTAATGCAGAGCACCGTTTTGGAGGAGAAGGATTTTTTGGGAAGGCTCCGGGATCTGTGGACAGGACTAGAATGTTTAAATTGCTGCTCCCCACAGTCTGACATCACCACGTGCTTCCCCATTACCCTGAAATATGTGATTTCATGTTTGCCCACATGCCAAAGGCTCCTGAGGACTCTGACCAGCCCCTGCTCCTCTCAGCTGCCTTCCTGTCTCAGCGGCAGAGTCTGAATGGGAGAGAAGCTGCTCCTCGAGATCTGTGTGATTTCCACACTGAAGTGGCAGGTGCGGTGTCAATGCTGGAGGTCAGGTTTATAACGTCTGTCTTAGGATGGAGAAGGCAGGTTGGCTCTGACATCCAATGGCCATCATCCAAAAGGCATAAATAGAGATAAACAGACAGATAGACAAACAGACCAACACACCCTAATAAGTGTACCAGTACCCTAATATGTAATATTAAACTCTAGGTATCAGATATTAAAGGACCCCACCTTAATACTTCATCCTTAATGAAGATCATAACTAATAGGGATGCTTCTGTCCTGCCTTGACTGAATTGAACATGTCTGCAGTATGGGGAAAACACAATTGGTAGTTTCTATATAGACTTTGATTTTTCAACTTACTGTTTTTTGTTTATTTAAAACCTGTGATGATTTTATGTAAAATCACATTTTTCGTTAAGTAGATTTTACATTTCACTAAAGGAAATTCTATTCCTGAGATTTTTCCAGGTGTTAACACCTAATTGAATTAGAAACTCCTCACACAAATGAACAATTTGCCCCGGGAATAAATGATTAAACAGAAAAATTCCAGATGGGACTAACTATTTCTTCTTTGTGCAGACATTATTTTGCTACTTGATCATTAGTCCTGATGATTCCATGAATGTTATTTTTCAGGAAATAATGAAGTTACTGCAGCCAAGTGGGATGTGCCTGGATTTGGAGGTAGAAAACCTCATCATTTCACTTATTACTTGATGTTTCTTCCACCACAACATAATGGAGGATAAAAATCCCTTTATATTCTCAAAAATAATTAATAAAAAAGATTTGAGTAACTCAGTGGAAGAGAGCTGTTAATTCTAGATTGATAATAATAAAGATAAGGAAATGAATAATTATGATAGGAACTAAATTTGATAGATGGAAGATGGTTTGGGCAGGGCGGGCGGTAATATTTTCCATTTGCCTGGTTTGGCAGGCAGAGGGCCCAGCCCAAGGTAATTATCAGGAGAAGATGAGATAAAATTTTCTCATTACATATTCCTTTGGGCAGGATTTGAGAAGCCTGGGATCTGATTTTTTTTTCTTTGTATGCTATATTGCGGGGTTACATTTCATTCTTTTTCTATGTGAGTATCCCCTTCTTGCACACCATTTGTTGAAAAATAAAATAGCATTCACAGAGTTCAGGAATTAAGTAGGGCATGGACACATCTTTTTTGGAACCATTATTCAACCCACTAAAGGAGCATTCCTGTCCACCTGCTTCTCTTTAGATCCACTCATCCACCCATTCATCTGCCATAGGTGTATGTATGCAATCCCCACCTTACATTTGAATGATTGAGAATGTCTCATACTGTCTAAGTTTAAAGACCAAAGTGGCATGATTCTTTAATTTTCAATGGAAGAATTGACCAAAGTGACAGATTTTACCAAAGGAGCTAGGTAAGAAATAGCTAAAGAAGTTGAAAGCAGAAATGGTTCTTCTTGCATATAAATACCATTTTCTTGATTTTTACTGAAACTTAATTTATTATGTCGAAAAATAGACTTTTATTTTCAGGGTGCCATTTCTAAAAAATAACTATTTTTATTAAATTTTGACTAGATTTTAAAAACATATCTTATCTGTAAGGCACAGAGCCATAAAAGGAATAGAAAAAAAGCATTGTGGCCCCACTGAAGTCTCCCCTTAGGGATGGAAGAGCTGCTGAATCGAAGGTTTGCACATGCTCAGCTTTACTAGATATTATCAAATTGTTTTCCATGGTGGATGTACAAATGCATTCCAACAGCACGGTATAAGAATTCCCATTACTCCAAGTCCTCACTCAGACTTTTTCATTTTTAAGTCTAGTGGTATTTATGTGATGCTTATTATGCTTTAATTTACATTTCCATGACTACTGATTTGATGGAGCATCTTTCCATGTTTTTATGGACACTGATGAAGAATTCACTCAAGTCTTTTGATAATTTTTCTTGGGTTATTTGATTTTACTTATTGATCTATAGAAATTCATTATATATTTTTAGTGCTAGTCTTGTCAGTTATATGCTTTTCAAGTACCTTCTTCCAGTTTGTGATTTGTCTTCTCACTTTCCTTATGGATGTTTTTGATAAATAAATTTTTTAACTTTTAATGTATTTTTTAATCTATCAATCTCTTTACGGTTTGCATTTTTTCTTTTTTAAGAAATCTTGATTTAAGAAGTTAGTATAATAAAAATATTCTCCTGTGTTAAAACCCTTCAGCACGAAGGTTTTAAGCATGACATTAAGTAGTTAAGTTTTTAATGGACCTGAAGTTGATTTGGGTGTATGATGAGGAATAGGAATGTAATTTCCTTCCGTCTTCCTTCCCCCGTCCTTCCTCCTCCCTTCTTTCTTTCTTTTCATTTTGATAAACAAATCTCTCTGCATTGATTTTTTTTGTATATCCCCAGTCTCTTTTGATCTGGAATGTCACTATCACAAATCTGAGCTCTACACACTCATTTATAATTTGGTTTGTCTTTGTATTTGCCAACCCCTGTGTAAATATCACTGTTTTGATTGTTATAGATTTATAATAAATGTTGAAATCCAATAAAGCAAATATCCATTTTGTGACTATATAGAAGCATATTCCTTTTGCCTGGACCACATTCTTTGATATTTCTTCTAGTGATAATCCTTTAGAAGCATATAATCTCTTTTTTTGTGTATGTGCGTAAAGTGTTTTTATTTCACTCTCATTATTGGAAAAATCACTGGACTGGTTATTGAAGTTTAGGCTCCAGTCTTACATTTTATTTTCTTTCACCATGTTGTAGATATGACTCAACTTCTGGATTCCAGTGTTTCTATGGAGATATCGTCTGTCTGCCCAAGTGCCATTTGTTTTAGGAGATCATAAATATAGTTTTCAAATTTTATTTTATTTTTGCTTCTGAAGAGCACTATGATAAGCCTAAGTGGGTTTTTTTTTTTTTATCCTGCTCAATAACCAGTGAGCTTCATTTTGGATTTGATTATGATGGATGGTTTTCACAAATTCTAGAGATTTCCATATGTTCTATCCATCGATCATCTCTAATATTTCTCCATTATCCTCCATCTTCTCCTCTTTTGGGACTTCAATTAGAAGTTTGTTGGGTTCTCCTAACTCTACCTTCCTAGTCTCTTAAACTTTTTTCTCTTTTTAACGTTTTCTATTTCTCTGTCTCTCTGCTACATTCTGGATAAATTTTTCAAAATTGTTTTCCAGTTTATTAAGTCTTTCCTCAGCTGTATAATCTGCATCCCTTGAATTTTAATCTATCCCTTGAGTTTTAATTTTAAATATTGTTTTTCTATTTTATAATTTCTATTTTCTTACATCTCAGTTTTCATTTGTATGACCCTTGTTTCTTACTGTAGCTTCAATCCTCTCTTTCATATTTTAAAATGTTAACCATACCTCTTTTATATTTTGCAGCTGGAACTTCGAATATTAAGCTTGGGAGCTCTGATTCTGCTCCTTAGGATTTCTATTCGCCCTGACTCAGAGTGAAATATCCTTTATGTCTATTGCAAATGAGTGTGTATGTATTTATATAGATGTCTGTTAATCTATGAGCTCATTTTCTTTAGAACTTTATTCAAGGGACAAAGTCCTGGGCTAAAGTCTCATTCCTCCAAAGAGAATTTGTATTTGCTTGCTCTCATGTGGCTGTGGAATTCCCAGGTAGTTCTTAGATTGACATTTTCTGGACTATGTAGGGTATGTGAATTTAGGTACCCACCCCACATGAAAAGGTTAATTTCATTTATGAATTTTCATTTTTTTCCCCACACAGCCCCCAAATGTAGTTAGACAAGTCTCCTTGCTGTACTCTCTGAGCTGTGTATTTATTTCTAAGTCACTCCGACACTAGAGATGCAGCATTTCAGGACCCCTGTCTTGTGAAGAGGTCTTCCATTAATCTGTGCAATATGGGGGTGCTCCAGCCCCCTCAGGCCTCAAGCCTTGGTAAAATAGAAACCCATAGTCACCAGAGTTTGACACATGCCATCGTTGCAGGCTCCTTGAATTCCACAGATTTTTTTTGCTCTCACTTTACTTTTAGCTTGTGAGCATTTCCTATTTTGTTGCTTGCTCACTAATACATTTTTAAAGTTATTTTTTAAAGAATGTTTTACCTTTCATCTCCGATTCCTTTCAGAAAGTCAATGGGATTGCTTTTCAGAAAATCTAGAATGCTATACTGCTGGAGATGGGTATCTGAATGCAGTTTTTTTTTCACCCACCGTTAAATTAGGCTCTGGGCCCTGATTTTCCCTAAAATATGCACAACTATTAATTACTGTAGCAACTAAGCCAGGTTTGGGTTGTAAAAAATTAACATCACTGCTCCTCTGATGCACTTAAAATTTCATTTTATAAGCAGGGAAAATTCTCCAGATGAGCTCATCATCTCTCCCACTTGAAAGTGATTAAGAAGAGCTGAGATCAGTGTGTGGCACACAGCAGGAGCCTGGCTGACCGGAGGAGACACGAGTGCTCGGTACAGTCTGTTCACTCTCCACTCGACTGCTGGATGTAATGAAGGTCTTGAATATTTTCCATTCTTCAGCTTGTACACCCAAGAAAACAATTTTCTTGCCAATGAAAGAAATACCTGCTCCTAATTCTCCAGACTTGATCTTTTCTTTGATACTTAAGGGCTGTATGAGAGACTCCTTCTGCTCATGGTGATATTACCTGACTATTTTTATGATGAATAAGACCAATAGCCCTATCATTTGCTAGAGAATTTACCTCTTCATCATTATATGCCAGGACTGTGTCTAATCTGAGAAGTTGGAATGTTGGTAACTGTTGTTTTGCTTCTTTTGTTTAACCCATTGTCTCTGGGTGGCTGAACTAGTGGTTGCCAAACATCATGGGCAGGTCACGTGCTTATCCTGGTAGTATCTGCTCATTTCAATTAGTTTTTGCTTGTTTGTTTGCTTTCAAATTTCCTGCAGTAAATTATACATACAATCACCAGGGCTCAATCGTTAGTCACAATGGTAGGGGTCTCAACTCAACTGTGTCCAGTGGACGGGCTAGTCATGACCGGGATATATGGACACACAGGGAACCGGAGACTTCCAAGCATCTTTAAGGACATTCTAATCAAATATTTTTAAAATACGCTGAGAGTTGCTGAGGGTCAGAATAAACTCTTGATCAATTTGGGACTCCTGAATAATGGGCCCTGTGAATCATCAGTAGAAGTAACATTGCATTCTTTTTATTATTATTCATTTGGAACAGAAGTGTATGGCGGTCTAAGAGTTCTCCTTATACCCAAAGGAAGATGTGGGTAGAACTGTAGCTGAGAGAGCTTGTCTGGGAGAAAGGATAACCTCTTCCCCATCCTTTGAACTGTCTAGACTTGCACACAAAGTACAGTCTCACTGTGCTTCCTCTCTGTGTCCAGAATTCTTGGTTCATTCTGCATTTACCTGGCTCCAGGCACAGCACTGCCTTTGCAGGCAAAGCATCACTCTTCATCATTATCCTTGAGAACAGCGTGTGACTACACATCTTTTTCTTCTTTCATGGTAATGAAGTTCCAGTCTGTATTGGACTCATCCTCTCCCTAGAATTGTGAGACTGGGAAAGGGTGCCTTTCCCTGAATCCCAGTTCTATTCTTTGGTGCTAGTGATTGGATATATAATCTGGCCCTAAAAAAGTAAGCCTGGCTTACTTTTACAAAAGAAGAACCTAGATTTAATAGTTGTATAGTGCAGTAATTATTTATTATTGCATAATAAATCATCCTCAAATTCAGCTGCTTAAAACAAACCCATATTATTTCAGCGTCTGTAGGTAAGGAATCGGGGGGGAGTAGTGGGGTGCTTCTTGCTCAAAGTCTTCTGGAGGTTGAGCTCAAGATTTTGACAGGGGCTTCAGTGTCATCTGAAAGCTTTCCTGCTTTCAGGCTCCCTCACATTGCTCCTCTCTGGTTGTTTGGCCTGAGAGATCAATTCCTTGCTATGTCCCACTAATATAAATAAAATTAACATAAATAAATGTTTGTTCTTTTAAGCCATTAGGCATTGGGCTAATTTGTTACCCCCCATGCGCCATCTTCAAGCTTGTGCCGTAGCTATTCAGACATTCCATCCGTGGGCAGATTCTGGGTATTTGTAGAAGCAGTTGATCCTTTGGTCATGCGTCTATTGTTACATACCTGCTTTGCTGTAAAGTGGGTCCCTCATTCTACAGTAATGTTATACAGGAACTTGTGATGATAAATCAAACATTCTGAGAGACTGCAGATGGTGGTATTCATCACAGCACTATGGGCAGGAAAAGCAACCACATTTCCAGAATATTTATCAGTCCCAAAGAGGACAAATTCCTGGCCCCTAGTCTAGTTCTTCTAAGTCCAACACCAACCAGCTAAATCATTCATCTCTGCCAAGGGATAACTTGTTGGGATGTTAAATCCTGAATCATGCAAGAGGGTTCTAGGTCAATAAATGCTCCTTTATCCAGCCTTATATTCTATATTTCTCATCCTGAACCTTCAAAATGCATTCCTAATCCTAAAGTGTCTTCAAAATGCATTCCTAATCCTAAGCAGTGTCTCCTATTCTTTTGGTCCACATTAGCCAGTTTCTGCAGCTTCTTTGGTGAATTTTCTCTTTCATCATATAACAGGCACTGCACTTCCCCAGCTAAGGGCCATGCTAAAACTTGACCTTAGTTACTGGTCTAAAAGCAATGAGGAGAGATTATGAGCACATTTGAGAAGGTTAAAGCATCACCTCGTGCAAGAGATCCAGCAGACGTGAGGTTTTACATAATGCCTAGGCAAGGGAGGCTGTTTTCCTTTAGAAAAGGGGAGGTGGTCACTTCTGCTAAGCTCTGCTAGGTTAGAGGAATCTGGAATTTGAAAGGGTATCATATGTACCCACCTGATCATTGCCATCCCAGGGCTTGGGTCCCTGCTCTTCCTCTCACCTTAGCATGAGGGACATCCAGAGCTGTGAATTCAATCTTTGACACTCTCACAGTCAGATCCTGGGCCTGCTTTGCAGCATGGTTTGCTCTTCAGCTCCAAAAGATGAGGGTCTCCCTAAACATGGCCATGGAGGTCTTCTGGATTTCACATTGCACCCCGAATAGAAAGTTGGCTGACCTGAGCCCATCTTTCTCTATTTTCAGGGCTTTCATGGCAGTGAACACCAGCAGACCATGAGAGTAGAATGTGAATCCAAGGAATCTGGGACTGGGGAGGGGGGAGGGTGTACTTTTCCTGTATCCCAGAAACGCTTCTCAATTATTCAAGTTGTGTGTTTAACTGATTGTTGTATATTTTCTTGGAATTAGAGAATAAAATTCAGTAGAATGTCATAATTCTCTTGAAGAGTTTGAGAATAATTAGGTAACAACTAGAGGATGAAGATATTTTTTTATTTCAAAAAATTCAAGAGTTTTAGAAAGAAAGGAAGGGTAATTTAGCACCATTTATTTCAGCAAAGAGCAGTATTTTCAAAATCAGAGTAAAATAAACACTAAATACTGATTTTACACACAAAAAAATTGACTTAAGCTTTAGGAGGATGGAGGAAAGGTAATGATGTGTGAAAACTAAGTCTTTATTTATCACAGCAGATATTTAAAAATGAACTGACTAATCTAGAAACAGCAGCATAGGCATGTTATCTGGAAAGATGGAGGGAAATACCAGGTAAAAATAGCTAAATTTATTAAGAAAGGAACTAGAAGAATGGAGAAATGTGGGGTTGGTAAAAGATAATTTTATATAAGTAATATTTTAATGAAAAAGAATATAATTTTTAAACTTCTCAAATCCATATATTTTGGGTAAGATTTTTTTTTAATAAAAGAACACAAGTTTTAAAGATATGGTTTCAAACTCCAAATTTCAGTTCCCTCTTATTTGTTTTGTAACCTTGGACAAACACATGAATTCTATGATCATTTGTTCCCTCAACTATAAAACAGGGATGATAAGCTTTGCCTTATTGCATTATTGTTAGGGCAAGAAATAGTGAACAGCACCTGGCACCATACCTGTACATAGCAGATGGTGAATAACAGCAGCTGGTAATATTAGGATTTGCTCATATATTCAAAAGTAAAAGTTATATTAGGTTTATTTCTGCTTATCTTTAGCAAATTTGAGCCTCAGGATCACTTTTACAATAAATCAATGGCTTGTCTTTTTGTTTTGTTTTGGTTTGGTTTGGCTTGTGTTTTTTTGGTTTGTTTTCCTCTCAAAGAAGTTAATAAAATTTGGGAGGTATCTATTCTTGAAAGTTGATATTTACCATTTAATCCATTGAGTCCAAGGGCAATATTTGATCTAATCAGGTATTTATTATCTGCTTCTTTGGTCGATGTTTATATTTACAATAATTTAAAAAATTGTTCATTTAATCAAATTTATTAGCTTAAATTATACATAATAGTTTTTAAAAATTTCATTATAACCTTTCTCATTTTAATTTTTTATTTCTTTAAAATATTTATTTAATTCAGTTTTTACTTTTATTATTTCTTTCCCCCTATTTCCTTTCTGCTGTTTATTTATTTTAAATATTCTAGCTAAGCATTTATTTATTTTCAAACTTTTCCAGTAAAAGCAGCTAGACATGGGAAATTTATGTGCTTCAGTAAAAGACCATCTAAAAATAAATCTTTATGGCCACTGTTACCAGAAAGCATTTTACTTTTTTTAAAAAAACTAGAAGTTTTTTTTGAGCCTTTGAAGAGTATAAGCCAAAGGTATTTGCAATCGTCCTCAAGTAATTTTCTTTAACATTTGATTTCAAGGATATTAATTACTTCCTTGTGAAGTTTCATTGCTTTAAAGTACAATTAAGCCTTAAGCTAAACAATGACACTTTAATAGTAGAATTTCAAGCATCAGTAAGCAGGTTAATAATATCTTCCACTTATATATATAGCATTTAATAGTTTTCAAAGTTTTTTCAAATGTTATCTCAATAAATAAATATTCTGCAACTATTCTAATTGTACAAACAAATCCAACCCCATAGACACCATATCTTTAATACTTCCTGGAAATAAAAGAAATCTCTACAAGAAAGAGGTATTACAACAGCTGGCAAAAATCCAAAGTAGTTAAGAAAACAAAATTAAAGAAAGCTCGGCCAACTCAGAAGAATTAGTCTCCCTGGACCCATGAATTTGGTTGGGTCCTTCGGATGAATACTGGGAAAGCGTAGGGAGAGTCAGAGTGCTGCTGCCTCCCGGACCCTACCTACACAGACCTATAGCATCCACGGCACTGACCTTGTTGAGAAGAAAAATACCTAGAGAACATTTGCTTAATGAACACTGCATTTGTTTTTCAAATTGCATACAGATAAGTCTGAACAGATCTGGTTGAGTAGAGCTCATATATTCACCAAGTAAATTACGATGTGAATAGAAAAAATGTGCAAAGGATGGGAGGTAGATAAGAAAAAGAGGAGAAAGGAGAAGATACTGGGAGCAATACTTCAGAGAAATTGCACTGCTGATACTGGAGAGGGAAATGAAGTTACCCAAAGAAGAATCAAAGTGTTTCTCTTCCTCTTATCCATGTTTTCTCTCAGACAAAACCAAATACATCTCACCTGCTGGCAACCTGTCCAAGAGACGTCCAAAAGAAATAAAAGACAAACCACAAATGTAATTAAAAATCTTGGCATAACGTCATTAAAGAATAAAAGGCAACAGGTGAAATCAACTTTAATGATATATTTTATTTAACTCAAGATATCCAAATTATTATGAATCAACATATAATCATTATAAAAATTTAATTTTTTATACTAAGACTTTGAAATCTGGTGTGTATTTTACACTCATAACACATTTCAATTCACACTACCCTAACTGATAGAGGCCAGTATCAGACGTAGTGGCAAACAACCCAGGTAGCTTTTTCAGTCTTAGATTTGGTGTTTACTAACCATGGTGAGGGAAGGAAATCTCAATTTCCATGGGTCACTTCTTTTCACCACCAAAATATCAAGAAAAACTACTCCAAGTAGTGTTCCTATGAATCCCCCTCAAATGGCTACCATAATGAAGCAGGAAAATGAAGCAAAGTGAAGTTTTTTGGGGATTTTTGGGATTTGGGGGAATCCCAGCTATGATATCATGAACTATTAAGCAGAGATATATACATGGTCACCTAGTAAGCATGAGGTGGTTTCATCTGCAAAAAAAATTACACTTGTAAACAAGTATAATAGATGGGAATCAGAGACCTCCACTACTTACTATTTACCATGGGACAAGTCATTTATGAAATTTTAACCTCAATTTCTTTATCAATTAAACACAGAATTTCTGCCCTGTTAAATCACAAAATTACTATGAGATTGTTCTAGTTTGTTAGCTGCCGGAATGCAATATACCAGAAATGAAATGGCTTTTAACAAGGGGAATTTAATGAGTTGCTAGTTTACAGTTCTAAGGCTGAGAAAATGTCCCAATTAAAACAAGTCTATAGAAGTGACCAATCAAAGGCATCCAGGGAAAGATACCTTGGTTCAAGAAGGCCGATGAAGTTCAGGGTTTCTCTCTCAAGTGAG
>PVIY010026014.1:0-35939 GCA_004026745.1 Myrmecophaga tridactyla | reverse complement strand
CCCCACCTCAGGGGCACCCGCCTGGCCTGGGCCTATGCCTGGCTGCAGCTCCAAACAGCTGGAGAGCAGAGCACTGGGGAGACACCCTATGTAGGTCCGGTTAGGGTCACAGTGGAGCCACGAGGCTTGAGATGTAGAGTGCATGTCCCCAGGCAAGCGGGCACTGGGGCAACAGGAGTGGAGAAGCTAGTTTCCCTCAGAGGGTCCCATTGCCAACCCGCCTTTCCTAGTGTGTGGGAATCTGTGAGCTAAGGGGGCATTCCTGTGCTTAAAGACCCCTAAATGCCAGCCAGCAGCTTCATCCTGGAGTTTTCAAGGCAACTGCTGACTTGGCTCTGATCTCCCCTTGGGCATGTCTGGGACCCAGCCTGCATATGAAGTGTGACATCATGCGAGGTGTGACGTCATGCGAGGTGTGACGTCATGTGACGCCATGTGACGGAAGGATCCGGCTAGGGTGTCGGGGTCAAGGACATGGTGGGGGCTGTGGCGAGCCGCGGCATCCAGGCCTGTCCATGTGGGGCTCAGGGCCGTGGGCCTGCAGTGGGTGATACCCTGCTCTGGGCAGCTTTGGAATTTGTGGAGGAAAGCGGGGGTCCTGGCTCCTTGTCGAGGTGTCCCCAAGTCCTTTGTCCACCATGAGGTCATGAAAGACCTTCAGACTGGCTGTGTCCCTTTTTGCTCTAGATTGTGTTCTGAGGCTGCTTTGAGCGTCTGTTGTGTGCTCATCCCATTTGTGGAGGGAAAGGAAAAGTATCCCTGGCTTCCTGGGCAGGTGGAATTCAATACATTCGTCAGGAAAACTCCGAAACGAGGGAAATGAAGGCAGGGAATGCAAGTTGCTGGGTCCATAAAACTCAAATAATTAGGACATGAACATAATAATTGTGTGATACAGCCAGAGGATTTTTTAAAAATGGAAACGGATCAGTCTGCTTTGATGTGTGAAACCTTTGGTGGCTCCGGCTTGCCCCTGAGATCAAGGCAGGATCCCCACAAGTCCCTGACTGATCTGGCCCCTTGCCTTCCAGGCTCCCCCAAAAGTGGCTTTGTGACCTCCCAGCCCTCCCCCGCCCCCGTTCCTTTTCTCCACAGGGCCTTTGCATCTGCTGCCCCCGCTGCCCAGAGGGCCCTTCCTTCCCCTTCCATTGGCCCTGTTTGCTTCTTTTCATCCTTCAGTGCCAACTCAGACAATCCTTCATTAGGGACATATCCTGTAGATCACCTGGCACCCTACACTTCTCCTAATTTTGTAATTACCATTTGTAATGATTTTGTTATTTGTAATATAAAATAAAATACACTTATTATGAAGTTACTGTTAATATCTTAATATCTGAACTTCAGAGGATCCTGTGTTCCCAATGAACAGACAAGAACTTTTGGGGGTCTATTTGCAAATATAAATATAAACTTATCATAATTATTAATTATGCTGCAATACACACACACACACACATATATATATATATATATATATATATATATATATATATATATATATATGACAGTCCATTCATTTAGGAATGCTTCATTCACCTTTACACGTCATGAGTCAGTCCTTTTCAAACTTATCCCATACACCTCCTCCATCGGGGCCTTTCTTTTCCGGGAAAACCATTTCTTCAGGCACCTACCACAGTTTTCCAATGCGTGTGTGTTTTCACTTCCTTCAGCGCTCTGTGGGAGACGGTGCCTTTTGAATCCACGCCTAATGCTGTTGAGAACTTTAAAGGAAAGCCGTGAGCACCATTTGCCATCCGTGTTCTCCATAAAATAGCCACTTTGATTGCCTCTTTATGAGGTCCTTAAAAGGCTGCTGTCCAAATGCCATCCAGCACCTACAGTTTTGAGATCCCAACCCCCCTTCCAAGAATATTAATTATTTTTCTGCTTATTTGCTTTGCCTTTTTTGTTTTTGTTTTCCTTAGTTCCATCAGGTGACCTCTATAAGTGTTCAGAATTAGCATCAATAGAACTAATGTGTCTTTCCTAAATGGTACTTCAAGTTCAGGCAGTAAGTAGTTGAGAACAGAGCCCTGTAATATAAGAAAAGACTGTAAAGATTTGAGCACAAGGCAGCTCCCCACTTTTAAAGGATAATTTTGGGAAAAGACTTTGCCTCATATTCTGGCACATTTGGTCATTCTTTACTGTCTCCTGCTTTAGGCTAGATTTCTTATGAAGGCAGAAACTTCACCGGTCTTTGTCACCATAGAAAACCAGTGATCTGGTATTCTAAAGTGCTTGTGATAGTTTGAAGCTGTATTGTGCCCAGAAAATCATGTTCCACCTCAAACCATGAGTGAACAAATTCTTATTGTTTAACCCACCCCATTTCATGGTATTTGCTTGAGCAGCCTAGGAAACAAAAACAGTGTTCAATAAACATTTGTGGAATAAAGGGAGGAGTGATGCAGAATACCTTGGGGTAGAGACAGGAAGGTAGAGGCAGGCCTGGAGCAGCATGGTTACACAAGGCAGGGGGCTGCCTTTGGCTGGGTGGAGGGGATGCTGCTTCCCAAAGCAGAGGATGTGGGAGAGACAATGACATTCCAAAGAGACCCCCACGCCCAGGCCCCCACACTCACCCCCAACCCCCCCACAGGAGTGCCATAAAGGAAAAGTTATTCCAGGCCAAAAAGAAGTCTGAAAAAAGGTGGAGGAAAAGAGGAGGGGGACGCGAACTTGGAGCCAGCCCGTCCCCCCCCTACCCCCCACCTCTGGCCGTGATTGCCTTTCATAGGGCCTGACCAGGTAATGAGCGCAGCCGAAGCACCCCTGATAATTCCCTCCTTGTTAGTCATTGTATTTAGCTCTCTAATGTCTTCCACTTAAGTAATAGGCACTGAGGTGTGGGGCTCCCTGGTGCCTAATGGTCCAAGATGTTGCTGAGGGCCATTAATCCTGGTCGCCATTAATCCTGGGACGTGCCTAGGGTCATCACAGGGTACATGGCTCTCCACAAGCCCTGTCCTGCAGCCCCCAGAACACCCTGCTGCCTGGATTGCAGCAGGCTGGGTCTCAGGATCTTTGCGTATATATGCATGTATATGCTTGTGTGTGCATGTGTACGCATGTGTATGTACATGTGTGTGCATATGCTTGTGCGTGCATGTGCGCATACATGTATGCATATGAGCACATATGCTTGTGTGTATGTGTGTGCGTGTGTATGTGCATGCGTGCATATGTGTGTATGTGCATGTGTGTGCATATGAGCGCATATGCTTGTGTGTGCTTGTGAATGTGTACGTGCATGTGTGCATATGCATGTGTGCATGTGTATGTGTATGTGAATGTGTATGTGCATGTGTGTGCATAGGTGTGTATGTGCATGTGTATGTGCGTGTGTGCATATGCTTGTGTGTGCGTGTGCGTATGCGTGTGTACATGTGTGCATGCATGTGTGTGCATATGTGTGCATATGCGTGTGTGCATGTGTATGTGTGTGCATGTGCATGTGGGATCCCCTTCCCAACAGGGAGACAGAGATGCGTGCCTCCGTGGCTTTTCACGACAGAGATGCAGAGTTGTTCCACAGCCGCAGTGGGGCCCACAGTAGCTGGAGTAGTAGGGCTGGGGCAAAACAGGAAGGAATGATTATTGCTGCTGTGTTTGGAGGGCCGGGACCAGTAAGAATTAATGAGGGAAAGACTTGGGCTGGCTTGGTTCTTTCAGAGTGGAAGGTAGGGACTGCTCAGTTTTCCATCATTAATGAAGGATAAGAAACACAGAAGAGGGGCATGGCAGCATGGGGGGTGGCAGAGCTGAGGACTCTGGCTGGTTGTTCAGGAAAGGCAGCAGCTCAGTTGCAGCAGCCTCCTGGGCTTGCTGCCGGGGCTGCCCCTGTGCCTCCCTCTGGGCCTGTTGCCATCTTGTTCCCAGCCACTTTTCCTTTACTCTCCTCTGGCTGTCGCGTGGCTTCTGTTGCCCCATGGCTTCTGCCATCACATGGCTTCTGCTGTCACATGTCCTGTGCTGCCCCATGGTTTCTACTGTCACATGGCTTCTGCTGCCCGGCGCTGTCTCCTTATTTTACATGAGAATTAAATATAATAACACAATAGAGCATTTGGGATGCTGCTTGAAATCTAGCAGGAGGTCGATAAATGCATTCTTCTCTTCCTCTTCCTTCTCCTCCTCTTACTTTGTGATGACTGTTTGAGCTATTCTCTCTGTCCCTTGGCCTCCACCCCCTGACCATGACTTAATCTTTGGGCATCACGGTTACTCTCTCTGCAGAGAGGTAGATACTTACTCTCCACAAATGAACATCCTGCTGGTTAGAGCAACCTGCCTTCTGGACCACTGCTGGCCACATGAAGTTGGGCATCTTATGGGCCAATCTCTGGCTTGGTGCAAGGGCAGGATTTTGGGGTGCAGGCATGTGACCCTAATGTCAGGATGGAGTGTTGACATGGTGGGTGCCTGGAACATGTGTCCATGTCCAGTTCTATTCCATCAGGATTCCTACCTGTCTCTGGCCCAGTGACCACCACGTGGGCTGAAATTCTGATTTACCCAGAACTGTTCCAGACCACCCCAAGTTTGTGAAGATGGTCTGGCCAGTATTCTAGTGCCCATTTTACCAGTGTGGTCAGAGAGGTGGACTGATGGCCAGAGCTGGATTTCAAACATAGACTTCCTAATGATGAAGTCAGCACCTTCCACCCATGCTATCCTACATTTACAGGGAAGGCACCCCCCAGTGTTGGTGACTCAAGGAAAGCTGAACTGCTGGTACCATTAGAACAGATGGAGAATGGGGACAAGGGTGCACCCAAGGTTGTCAGCACCCAAGGTTGTCAGAAAGGTGGACCGCAGATGAAACAATCAGATTTGTCTAAATTTTTCTGCAATCCCTCATTTTTTTTTCACATGGGCAGGCACCAGGAATCGAACTTGGGTCTCAGGCTGGCAGGTGAGAACTCTAACACTGAGCCACCATGGCACGCCCTGCAATCCCTCATTTAGTCTGGCTTGTTTCTAATCCTGATTTCAAAGACCCTGCTCAAGGCTGACACTTCCTGGGCCCGACAGTGTCCTCCCCATCCCTGCCCCGCTCCCTCATAGCTGCAGCCCCATTTCCCTCTGGATTCAGTGGGGTTCTTAGCCAGAGTGCCTTGTGCCCTAGCCCACTCCCCCAAAGACCCAGAGAGCAGGGGACAGTGTCCTCCACTTCAAGGGGGGCAGCCATGGGTGACATGTGGGTGGGGGAGTGGAACAATCTCAAGAATGATGCTTGTTCCCCGCCCAGTAAAGGACCAGGACACAGAGAAATGTCACTGCCGCTGCACAGAAGGGTGGCATTATCAGCTCCATGCAACGGGCAAGTGGATTAAAATGCCATTAATGCAGTAAATTAAGCTTACAGTGAAGTAAACAGAAATTAAATCAATAACCAGCACATGCGGGACAGCTGCCTTTTCCCAAATGGTCTCCCAGGGACTGGGGCTGGTGGGTGCCCAGGGGTGTGGGTTGGGGGGGCTGGGGGGTGGGCAGGAGAAGGGGTAGGTGGTGCAGGGGGGGAAGCAGATCATCCAGGCCTTGAGCAATGGGTTCTCAGTGGCCCAGGCTGAGACCTGTCCCTACAGTGGCTTTCTACTTGCGTGGAGTCCCCCTGGGTAGCCAGCCCCCCAGGTTTGTGAATGGGGTGCTGGATATGTTTTGGCTGCTCGGCATCCATTCACCCTTTTTTTGGCAATGGCATCTTCTTTGGGGACTGGACAACTCTCTGTCCATGTAGTTCTGGCTGGTTGACCCACTCTTGGGCTGAAGGCTTGGGCACCCTGCCCAGGCTTCCTATCTTATGAAGGAATCACAGCATCCCCCGGGGACAATTTCCTATCTCATGAGAGAATCCCATCCCCAGGTCTCAGCATTTAATTCAGGGTTTCTCACCTGAGCCGATTGGTCCCAAAAGGCAGCCCAAGGACTTTGACTGGAACATTCTGAAATGCTTTCCTGTCCTGCAGGGTTGCTGAGCTGAAAGGATGCAGGTCTGGAGCTGCAGGGGCCACCTTTGCTTCACGGGGAGAGCTTTAGCTGAGAGGAGAGCCACCGAGGGGCAAGGAGGTGGAGGCCCCATTTGAGCACCTGGATCCAGCTATACCTGAAGCTACTTTTGAACTCTTCAGGGACTCAGTTCCCACCCCCATGCCCATCTTTTTATTCTTAAGTTAAATTTGGTTATTTGTAATGAAAGGAGTCCAGCTTGAAAATTAAGGTCATTCCTTTTTTTTTTTTTTTTTGCATGGGCAAGCACTGGGAATTGAACCCGGGTCTCTGGCATGGCAGGGGAGGACTCTGCCTGCTGAGTCACCATGGCCCGTCCAAGGTCATTCCTTTTTTAAAACAGAAAATCGATTTACCAAACACCTTTCAAGGACCATTTAGCATGTAGTCAGATGGCAAGGTCAGTGGAGGCGTGCTGGCTTTCCCTTTGTCTTCTCTCTAGTTTTCTGCCTCCACCTCCCTTACTCCCTTCCTAGTTTCTGCCAAGTGTGTGTGTGTGTGTGTGTGTGTGTGTGTGTGTGTGTGTGTGTTGGGGTGGGGCGGGTGCAGAGTTTCTTGCTCTGTGGACACGGGGAGGTGACAAGAGTAGGTGCAGACAGTGGGAAGCCTTTGTAACTTTGCATCCAGCTTTCCCTTGGATGGTGGTAACCAGACCAGAAGGGAGGGGAACCAGGTTCTGGGGTGGTTCTGGGAGAAAGTTTCCTAGTTTGTGGGCTAGTGCCCTTTTCCTACCCCTTCACCTCTGGGAATCTTTGCCTCATCATTTCCATGGCCAGCTCAGCTGTCTCCTGACAGTCCACCCAGCCATCCACCCTATGGAATGTTCTTCTGAGATAGGTGGGCTCTTTGCTGGGCTTGGGGACCCCAAGTTCCTTTCTTAGCCCCCTCCCTTTGTGAATCTCCCGTTGAAAATGTCTTGGGCAGAAGAATAATCTTTGATAGGGGAATACAGGGACAGATTTTTCTTTTTTTCTCTTAGTCCCTTCAGCATTTCCTTAGAACTCCTGGAGGAGAAGAGGAAGACCCAGGATTGGGTGAGGTGATTTTTCTTTTGGCAGCTCCTCCCAGCATCCTCTGTGAGTACCTTCCCAGGCTGTGTTTGTGTGTGTCTCCCTGTGCTCCCATGGTCCCTGGGCTTTCCTCTGTCTAGGACACAGGTTGCTTCATATCTAACAATTCTTGCCTCTGTTTCCCCTGGGATCTGCGGCTTTCTGGAAGGCAAGGGCCAAAGCCTGTCCTTCCCTCTATGAGGGCCTGGCACAGAGCACTCTAAATATGTGCCTGCTGAGCAAAAGAAAGAATGAACGAATGATGCTTTTCCCAAGGCTTCGGTGGTGACCTCTGTCCTTGGGATGAGTTAGGATGGTTTCAGTGTCATTGTCATATCAGCGGCTCCCACGTGAGGCTCCTGGGGATCACTACCTCACTGTGGCCTCCTGGCTCCATCCTCCTACAAGCGGCCCCCTGAGCCTTCCACCTGCTTCTCATGGGCCATTGTCAATGGGGGAGCCTGCCAAAGCCCCCATGGGTGGGGTGCTGTGGTTTTTGGGCAGAGGACAGCCAGGTGGGAGGGAATGGTGCTGGGGAGGGGCAGGGTGGCACGGATGGAGGGGTGCCAGGGGCTCCTCTGGAGCTAGCCTGACTGGTGTGCTTGTTTTCCATGGATTGATGCTGCAGAAAAACAATGATGCAAGTTTTCCCAAAGATGTAAAGATGGAGGGAGTGTCAGCTTTTCATTCCAAAAGTTATTACTATTATGCCTTCCTTTTTGGAGGGGGCATTGTCCCCCACCTCCCGGACAAGGGACTTTCTTACCCTAAGACCCTTCTGTTTTTCCAGCTCAGCTGTACAGGCCTGCTACCCTCAACCTGGAGCCCTCCCCATGGAGGGGTGGCCAGGCCTGTTTGAGGGGCAGCCCCCAGCCCACCCAGGCCCTGGCATGATCCCCGGCCGGGGCAGGGAGAGAAGGAGGGAACCGGGTCCAACTTAGAACAGTTTTAAATTCCTCTGTTGATTTTCCCCTTCTCCTTCCCTCTGGTTCCAAATCCAATTCTAGCTCCTGGCCAACTGGTAGAATTAAAGGATTAAGAGCTACCCAGGTCTTATCCTGATATGAAAAGATTTCACCGAGAGGCTCATAGTTCAGCATCCAAAGCCGGGGAAATCGTCCCCCGCCTGCGCGGGGTATTGTCTCGAAAGCCTCCCTGGAACCACCTTTTGAGCTCCTGGCCGAGGCATCACTGTTTCACTTATCTCTTAAGACCGTGCTCATAATTGCTCGATGTCGGACAAGCAGAGAGAACTCCAGGCGTTATCTGTTAAGGGCCCTCTAATCCAGTTCATGAGGACAGAGTGGTAATCAGGACACCTCGGAATCCTTCTAAAGTCAATGCGGAATCTCACATGAGAGTCCCAGGGACAAACACAGGGGGCCGGGGGGCTGCGGGGGTGGGGCTGGCCGGAGACATGGGAAGACTTTGTATTGAAAAGCAGAAGGGAGTTTTTAGTGTGTGCTGGAACGGGTGTGTGGCTGTATGTGTGCACCAGTGTACGTGTGTGTGCATATGTATATGCGTGTGTACTTCCTGACCGGCTGGTCAGCCCAACTGGGGAAGGAGCCGGCGGCCATGCCATCGGCGTGCAGCTGGCAGTCCCTGGCAGGCAAGAGGGCGGAGGAGGTGTCAGCGAGTCAGAGATGGCATTTCTGCAGGCGCATGGGGAGCGTGCTGACAAACGCTGTTCATCTTCGGGGTTGGGGGGGGGTGCAGCCAGGATGCCACCATATGGACGTCCTTCATGGGACGCACGGTACCTTCCTCGTGACGGATGGAGTCTTCCTGGAGACGTCACGGAGGCCCCGTGCAGGTACCAGCTCAGATGCCAGACTCCCTCGGCACCACTTGTCGGTTGCTTCATCCACTTGCAGTTGACAAATGGAGTTCCCCTCCCTCTCGCTTGGTGGGGAAGGGTGACTCTAAAATCATTCCCAGAACTAAGCTGGGTTTCCCCTTCTTCCTCGCTCGGCTCCTACCCAGTTAGGCTGAGTAGAGTGCCCTCAGCATTTCCCTGTGTGAGCAGGTGGGGTGTAAGTGGCTTAAACCCTTCTATGACCTATGGGACTTGCAGGGCCCCCACCCCCACCCCATTTGCCCCTCTGGACCCACCCAGGAAGCTCGAGTTCTAGAGCCACTGCCCTGATGGCCCTTTCCCACCTGCGTTGGCTGGGGCAGAGCCTTCAGCCTCCCCGTTTGAGCTGAGGCTGCCTGACGCTCCTGGATGGCAATTAATAAAGGGCTAATCTGTGTGTTGGGGTCTTGCTTTGGGTACCCCGAAGCAGACCCTGGGATAAGGCTGCAAGTGCCGGTAGTTTGGCAAACAGTCCCTGTAAATGCTGCTGGAGGGCAGGGAAGAGGGACTGGGAAGGGAAGAGAAGGCAGCCCAAACAAGGTACGTTATCAGCATGTGGCCTCCTTGGGCCACTGAGGTTGGACCCGTCTGAGGAGCTCTGGGAGATGATATAGAACATGCCTAGAGATGGGTATTTATGCTGGCTACTGGTTGAGGTCTGAGGGTGTCCTTTATGTGGGGCTTTGTCTCCTGTGGCCTTGGAGAGTAACCTCAGGGACAGAGGTGGATCATTTGCTCCTGGCAGGGGAGAGCAGCAGGGGCATGTTGGCATGCCAAGGCTGAGAGCTGCAGGCAGGGAACAAACAGAAAGGAAAAAAAGCTACATGGGCCTCTCCTAGGTCATCATTCCTGTGTGGGCTGGGTGGAGTGATGGGACAATAGAACTTTGGGAGGCCTGAGGCTGTGACTATTGCTGCCTGGCTTTCTACTGCCTCCTGTGTGGGTTCCTGACCCAAAGGACTCCTGGGGCCCCAGCCTTCTTGGCAAACACTGTCCCTGTCCTCGACCTCAAAGACCAACCACTAGCCAAAGGTATGTGTGTCATCGGTGGAGACCAGGATGGGTGCAGGGTCGAGGGGGACACTAGGCTTATCTCTCCCCTTCTTAGAGTCTTACCTTCACCCCCTGAAAAGTGGGGTGCCTTGTAGACAAGAAAGGGGGCAAAGCTAGGATGATCCACGTGGCACCGATTAGAGGTGGAGACATCAGTGTGAACTTCTGCTAACTTTAATCCAGATAGAGATGGATACAGATAGAAATACTTAGAGATATATAGAGACATCCAGATCGGTATACACAGATATATGTCCTTGCTTTGTCAGCAACCATATCCCAGCAGCAATGAGCACACCTAACCCCGGATCTTGGTTCCTAAGACCATTCCCCTAGAAAAGGAACCAGAGGGCGGCTGCCATGGCTCAGCAGGCAGAGCTCTGACCTGCCGTGCTGGAGGTCTGGAGTTCGATCCCTGGTGCCTCCTGCCCATATGCAAATTAAAAAAAAAAAAAAAAAAGAAAAGGAACCAGGGCTCGTTGGAGAAATAACTGATTCAGGACTGGGGCAGCAGATAGACAAGATGAACCTGGAGCATCCTGTCATGTCAGAAAGCAAGGAAGTGCTCAAAGAGTAAAAACACACACATGGCGATGGGAGTATGTCCCAGAACCCAGCAGCCAACCGGAAAAGCACCCAATGGCCGAAGCGGGAACGATCTGAGCAACAACATAAATAGTGCAGCTTTGGATTATAGCCCGAAGTATGAAATACACATCCCCAAGCCACAGTGATATAAAAAGATTAAATTAATGAATAAATGAGGGAGAAAAATCCACTATTCCATGTAGAAGAATACCATACAATTCGTATAGATCCTCTGCCCTCCAGGAGGTGGAGCATAACTCCCTCTCCTTCAGGGTGGGCTGTGCAGCGACCTACTTCCAAAGAGTACAGCGTGGAAATGGGGAAGGAAAGCACAGCTCTCCAATGGGGAGTTCCGACAAATGTGGCCTTGGCCAGGTGGTCAAGGTCAACGCCAACAGCCACAACTCACGTGGAGAGTAGGATGCAATGAGCATGGCACATCTTTCTCCCCAGGACCCATGGCCCATTGACCAAGCCAAGAGGAGCCTGAGGAGGCAGGAAAACTAAATGTAATATGGTGCCCTGGGAGGGATCCTGGGACAGATAAAGGACAGTAGGTGAAAGCTAAGAAATCTGAATAAAGTGTGGACTTCAGATAATGATGCTTCAAAGTTTGCTTACCAGTTGTGGCAAGTGAACCATCGTAATGTAAGATGCTAACAATATGGGAGCTCTCATCTGTAAATCTGAATCTATTCTAAAATAGAGTTTACTTCTAAAGAATGAGCATCTCTCCTTAAGGCAGCTGAGCCTGGGGTCAGGGGATGTGAATTCTGATCACTGTGTGTCTCTGGGCAAGTTACTCCCCCTTCTTCTCCTCCCAGGAACTCAGTGTCTCCATCTGCTAAATGGCCTGGTTGAATCTCTAAGTCTGACCTTGTCTATAATTTTCTTCACATACCTTCTTCCCTAGAGGGAACCAGTTGATGCTGGCTTTTGAAGGGGACCCATTAGGCAGCACTGACCTACGGCTGAGCCTGAGCCCATTTATACAAGCCCCCGGCTCATTGGACCTTCCCCTTCATAGGTCGTGTCCAGGACTCCCTTGGTTTGTTCTCCCAACTAGTTCTCGAGGCAGGAGAGTGGCAAGCAGAGGGTGAGTGTGGTGTGGGGTGGGAACCTAGAATGCAAATTTTAACAACTCAGAAGCCATGTGCTGAAGGCATCTCTACTGTGGTTGTCAGAAGACTATGCCAACTAAATTGCAGACATAAATATGCTACTTCCTCATTTTTGATGTGCAGCCATCACACAGGGCCTGGATCCTTAAGTGGCAGCCTAATGCCGACTGATGGTACAGCAAGCCATCTTCAAGTGGTCTGGCTTTAGTACTTTTAGCTACGTCTGTGCTTCACGGCCCCGATGCCACAGGCTTCCCAGGACCCTCAAGAGCTGACCTCTTGTGAACAGTTCAGAATTGGAAAGCAGAGAGGTGTAAAATAGATACCCAAAGATGGCCTGCTTGTCGTCACAGTGCATCATTCCACGAGGTCTCTACTGGTGGTAGCTCAGTCCTTTAGGAGAATGAAGGGAGGGAGCTGGTGGCTTAGAATCTTTGAGCATCGTGGGCCAGGCAGGTGTGGGAAGGTCCAATTGTATGCCTCTTTTGGACTTGCCTCCCCCACTAGGCTCCCTCTCCTCCCTGCCTGTCCACCCCAGAGATTGCTGGGGACCCCAGGCTGTGCAGGTCTGAGCAGGAGAGCCATCCAGCCCCATTTTGCCCTTAAAGAAACCAAGAGCCTAAGTGGGTCAGGCCAAGACCCCTGAGTTTGTGGTATTGAGTCCACGATTGCCTTGGGCAGTTGTATTTATTTCCCTGACCCCAAGCTCGAGCCTGGATTCACAGCGTTTCTACTGATACCTGCAGAAATCCTTCCAAGATGGCATGCCGGCCTTGTTTAATGAACGGCAAAATGTTGTCTCACAAACAGAAAGAAAAAAAGAAAAACCGATACCAATCCCCAAACCTGTTAGCTGGAAAATATTCCAAGATCAACACATTTTAATTCACTAATTAATACAGCTAAAAGGCATTTTTCATATTAGACTTATTAAAATCACTTGTATTTAAGTGTTTTTGAACTCATATTTTCCGATGCTGTGCGTTTTTCTAAAGTGTTCTAGTCGTGTTATGCAAATGCCCATTTAAATTACCAGGGGTATTTGTTTTCTATTTCTACTCTGTAAAACATAATTTTAATACAAGTTATTTGTGAAATGCACATTGGAAAAAAGAAAATAAGATTTGAGATGGCATTTCTATGATAATTTTATTGCAAATGTTGACCATGTTTTTGTATTTGTCTGTAAAAGGTAATGCAAAATATACATAAGACATATTTCTGGGATTTATTGTTGAGTGTGACTAAATTAGTAGAGCAAAATTTGCTGCATTGTTTGAACTCGAGGCGGGGCAGTCCATCACCCCATGAAGCATGTTTCAGAGGAACAATGACGGCCACGCTCTAGGCTGCGCTCCACGGCATCACAGAGAGAAAATGTGCACTTGCTCTGTGCTTAAACAAGATTTTCTGACACCTGTGCATTGGCAGACATGACATTCGAGGGAAAAACACAGGCCTTCGTGCAGGAGCAGGAGGCTGAACTCCGAGCAGGGCAGGAAGGCTGAATGGAAGACATAACCGGGATTCTCTCAAGTGACAACATGCAAACGCAGGTGGCCAGACTCCTGGAAGGGGAGAGCCCTGGGAAGGGCCCCAGGGACATTGTTCCTTTGTGGATTTGCCTAAAAGCTATAGTCTTCCTACTGCCGCACACTTTTGATACAAGTGCTAAACAGGTGTAATAAATTGGCTAGAGACAAAAGATAAAATTGAGAGAGGGAACTCTGGGTTAAGTATTAATGGTATTTCTGAGCTTCCTGGCAGCCAAGGCAAAAAAGGGAAGCATAATGAGCTTAACGTCTTTTGCTGTCCCAATCTATCTCTCGGGAGGAGAGTAGACAACCCATTTTCCAGGCTAGGGGAATTCACAGTGGGCTCTTCATAAGGGAAATCAGGAGCCCAGTAAGTACTGTCCCCAATGTAAAGGTGGCAAAATTGCCCTTAGGAAGTGGTTGGATTCAAACCAAGGTTGTGGAGGTTAGTCACAGTTTTTAATGATGTTTCTGTGCTGAGGTGGGGTGCACTCCATCCCCAATGCCCCTTCAACCCAGTCCTATAGGGGCAGCCACTGCTTAGTCACCCTATGCCAGCAAGGGCTGACTTTGGGATTTCCCCTAAGCCTACAGGATAGGTATACATCCCTAGTGCTGGCTGGGGGTGGGAAGGTCGTAGGGCCCATGTGCTGGTGGAAATTGCATTCTCTTGAGTGTCCCTTTTGGCTGCCAGTACTTGGGGTTATAAAAGGCAGGGTGTGAACAAGTATGAATGAGCCTTTGCTGAGGAAACAATGACTCCTTTTTCTGTTGACACACCTGTTCCCTGGGCAACCCCTCCATTGATATCTGGGAAGGAAGACCCTGGTTTGCCCTGGAGAACGGGTACACACGGCAGCGCCTTGTGCACCAGGGGTGTTTAAGGTACGCTTCTCGAAGGGGATTGATCACAGGGGCAGCTTGCCACCAACTAGGATTCAAAGGACAGTCCTGTGACTCCAGGCCAGGGCTTTCCCTGCTCCAAACCTGCTTCTTCATCCAAGGATAAAAAGAGGCGAGCTGACAGAGCCTCTCTTCAGGGAGAACCCGTGGGCAGTATCCAGCCCGGCGCCTGCTCAGAGCAGCTGCTGAGAGTGCCACGATGCCCGCGGCGCCTGGGTGGCAACGAGAGTGGGCATTGAACGACTCATAAAAGACGTGCATGGCGGCCCAGAGAGATTAGGGGGCACTGGCGTCACCCCTGTTCCACGGAGGAGGAACCGGCTCAGTGGTTAAATGATCCACCCATAGGTGCGGAGCACACCAGGGCAGGACAGGGGAGAGGTCACGTGCCCGAGCCTCCCCCAGCACTCCCTCCGTTCTATCCCTCGCCCACCATCTCCGCCAAGGAGCCAGCCCTGGCTGGGGAGGGGTCGTGCCTGGCTGTCACCTGGATCTGGGCCTCAGCTGGATTCAGCCAGGCCCCATGCAGCCTCGGGGGTTGGGGTTCTGTGGCCCGGCTTTTACCCCTTCCCCTTGAGCCAGCTGCACTGGGTAGCTCAGGAGGGAAGGAGGGACCTGGCCGTGTCCCCCTCTCTTGGGTGCTGCTCAGACCGGGTGAATGAGCAGTGCCTGCATCCGGCCGAGGGGCCGTGGGGTGACGGTGGTGACGCCCCGGGTTCTGCCGCTCTCACCCTGGACGGGTGAGAAAGCCGAGCGCCAGGCACGCTGGTGGCCGCCCACGAGACAGAGACAAAAGGCCTGGGCTGGTGGTAGTGGGGGTGGGGGTGGGGAAGCCGGGGCAACACTTTAAAATTTTGAGGCTTTTCAAGGCATGGATAAGCCCAGAGCTTCTGCCTGGGTGGTTCCCATTAGGGTCGACAGATGTTTTAAGCAGAGCCCCTGGGGTCCTGAGCTGCCCCCACTGCCCCCGGGAGGAGGTTCGGCTGACTCCACCCTGAGGTTGGCACCCGCTCACCCTGGCTGCTTCCGCCCAGGCGCACACTGTCACGGCCTGTGGGCAGCAGCACAGCCTTTTTGGGGGGGGGGCTACGGGGGTGTCTGCTGTGCGCTCCCCTTCCGAGCTCCTGTCCCGGCCTGTGTCTGAGCCGCAACCTCCTGGAGGGTGGAGCGGTTGGAGGTAAAGACCCGCCTCCCTTCTCGCACTGGGAGACTCCGCCCCCGACACAGCTCCGATGTCGGGGGATGCGGGTCAGGGGGATGGCAAAAGTCACTCCAGCTCTACCAGAAATGAAATGTGCCGCCTTTCACAGCGGGTTTTGAACTCAGGTCTCTAAGTGTTTACTGAGTACCTTTGTTGGGCAGGGCTTGGCATTGCACTCAGGAGCACCGAGGGGAAGGGGACAGACGTGGACCTGGTCTCAGGGGCGCACAGGCTGCAGGCCTGGACAGACGCCAGGGCAGCGTCACAGGTGGTGGATTGATGAGCACAGGTTACAGACGGCTTCGAGGGAGAGACAGTCTAGTGGGGCCCTCCCTAGCTGGTGCACAGCAGTCTCTCTCAGGGAATCAATGCAGAAGGAATTGGGGCATTTAGCCATCCCTTCCATGGATATTTATTGGGTTCCTGCACGCCAGGCACTGTGCAAGGAGCTGGGTGTACAAACCAGAAAAGATTCTTGTTTTCCTGGAGCTCACAGTTGAGGTCAGGTGTGAAGAGACAGGCCACGACTGAGTAAACAAATATAATTATTTTCAGGAGGTGACTAGTGCAATGAAAGAAAAGACGGGTGCCTGGGCTGGGGAGGGCCTCCTGCACCCAGGGTAGCCCAGGGGGCCTCTTTGAAGAACAGGGACCTGATGGGGTGAGTGCATGAGGTGGAAGAGCATCCCTGGCAGAGGGAACAGCGAAGGCCCCGTGGCAGGGACAAGCTGGGCGTGCTGGGGGAGCACACGATGGTGAGAGAGGAACAAGAGGAGGTTGAAGAGATGGGCAAGGACCACAAGGCTCTGCAAGGTCAAAGTAAGGAGTCTGAAGTTTATTCCAAGTTCCCTGGGGGGACCACAGAGGGTTTTAAGAGAAGACTGCCTGTGCATAGAAGGAAGTAGGCAGACCAGCCCTGGTGAGGGCTAGTGGTGGCTTGAACTTTGGCAGAAGCAATAGAGATGAAGGAAAAAAATGTGGCCTCGTTTGTGGCATATTTGGGAGCTCAAAGTGCCAGGACTTATTCTGCAGGACTGGGGAGTGAGGGAAATGGACGATGCCCTGGGATTCTGGGCAGAGTGACTCACCCAGAAAGCCCACCAGTGGAGTTCTTTGTAGTAACCGGCCAAAGCCGAGGGGGCAAAACCCGAATGGAGGCCACCTGTGGAAGTGGCTTTGCGAGGCCTCGAGTGCCAGAAGTACCAGGATCCATGGGAGCTTGCTGGCTTGTGACAGAGTTTGATGTGGGTGGTGAAAGCTGAGCTGGTCCTCGAAGGGTGAGTACAGTTTTGGGAAGTGAAGGCAGACACGAGATGAAGGAGGATAAGAAGGCAGAGGTGAGAAGGGGTTGTCGGTTGTCTGCCTGGCATGGAGTTTATGGAGCCACAGGGGTTGTGGGGGGACTCAGGTTTCGTGTCAAGGTCCCAAAGGCTGCGACGAGTCCAGACTCTATTCTATGGTTGGACTAATTTATGCAGATCAGAAAGGAGAGAGTGGCTAGAAGTCCAGATGCACTGGCTATTGGCAGGACATGGCTCAGCCCAAGCTTCCAGGAGCCCCTTGCTCTAAGCATGGTCCTGAGACGGGGGAAGGCCATTCCTACCCCATCTTTCTAGGGCAGAGAGAACCTGCAAAGGCACCTGTACTTCCCTGCCTGGTTCGGTTCTGCTGAATGCTCGCTCTTCCTGATTCCTGCCTTTTCATTTCACTCACTGAGCTCCTGGTAGGCTGGGCTTCTTGCTGTCCTGCAAACTCGCTGTGCATGTTTGCACCTTGGCCTTTCAATGTTCCATTCCCTCTGCCAGGAAGGCTTCTCCCCCAGCCCTTCACATGGCTGGTTCCTTCACATCGTCCAGGTCTCTTGCTCAAATGTCTCTTCCTCCTAGAAGCCTTCCTGACTTGCCACTACCACTCTCTACAAGTCCATCCCTGTTTGATTTTCTTTCTGGCACTTTCTGAAATTATCTTGCTTGTCTACTTGTTTATTGCAGGTCTCGCTGCCTCTACCTCCAACTAGAGCCTAGAACAATGCTCTGCATGGAGCGAATACCCACCCGTATTTGCTGAATGAAGGCATATTTTAGGGGCCCCACCTGGACAACTGTGCGGACAGACTCCTCCCCTTAGAGATGGGGTGCTGACCCTGCCCTTGCCCCGCCCCGTGGGGAAGGCCTCCTGCTCCGGCTGCCGGAGAGTTTTCTGCTTTGTTTTCCCTCAGGGTTTCAGCAGCAGGAAGGCCAGGGGTGTTCTGGGTTTGGTTTTGTAATTGGTTTGATATGATCATGAAAAGCAGCTAAAAATTGGACAGCTGGAAATGTTTTTCCTCCCATTTATTACTTAAAAACAGCCTTAGAGTTTCGGGTTGTTTTCAAAATCAGATTCTCCTCACCAGAAAGAAAAAAGAAAAAAAAAAAAAAAAACCTATACCGTGAACCTGCTCTTGCTTATTTTTGAAGAGACCCCACAAGGTCATGGCAAGGCCTCTGCTGAGGTTCCTCTGGGCTCCAGACGAGGATTGGGGAGCCGGCCAGAGCTGGGCCTTGGCCATCCTGCAGTTGTAATATCAGGAGGGGAAGATAAATTAAGATGAGTGCATTGCACAGTTAGACATTAACCACGACAGTGAAAAAGTATTGTGCATGTTAAAATGGCCCCGACTCAAATATACGGAGGTTAAAATACAGGGTAACTTTACAAATCACTAATAATTTCTTTGGCTTTCACTGCAATAACATTGATTTAATTCATTAGATTCCTTTCTAAATCTATATTTCAGTTTTAGAGTTGTCAGTTTCTGTTAATGACAATTTTGCCCCATCTGTTCCAACATGAAAATGAGGCTCCTTGTAGCAGAGAAGATAGATCTCTAAGAGTTTAAGGAGAAGTCTTAAAGGTATTTCATTTGGATTAGGCCCTGTTGGATGAGTCACACTCAAAATGAAGCTGCCCACCAAAAAAAAAAAAAAAAAAAGGAAACACATGCAAAAACAAACAAACAAAAATCCCATAACTTTGCATGGATGCCCCCTGGAAAGCCGAGCCCCTCCCCCAATGCCATCCATTCCCCCCACCCCCCACCCTGCAGCCATCCGGCATCAGATGGGGCCGCTGTGCTATCACCCGCCTATAGTTTGGAGGGGAAATGTTCCAAACATTCCCACTCATTCTTTTTTTAATGACAGAGCAATAATTCTGGGTGTCAGTATATCAGAATTTCAGTGGCTGTGATTAGAATGAAAATGAGCTGCTGTAATTTGGCCATTCAGATCGTCATATTACAGTAAGTCATTTCCGTAAGCCCCGTGAGCGTCTATCTGCGAGGGTGCAGTGTCTGGGGTTCCAGCTCTGTGAGAAATGTCTCCGTTGACCCCCTCCGGCCCACCAGCCCACACATCTGTCCGTCTCCTGCAGGAGGTGGGGTTTAAGGCACTGATGAGGAGCGTGTGCCCAAATTTAGGTGACAGATGGTGGGCTCTGGGGGGGACCCGTACAGGCTGAGCTCAGACCCCTGTCAGGAACAGGGGAGAATTTCAGAGCGCCTGCAATTCCTGAAGAGGGTGGGCGGCCCTGCCTGCCAGATGTGGGGAGGCATTCCCCAGCCTGCGGCGCAGTCGTGTGTGATCGGGGAAGGCGTTCTGCTAATTATCGATCATGGAAAAATAAACCCATCCATTAAAGAAGACACAGCATGTAGTATATGACCCAAGGAACGGGGGATGTTTTCAAATTGAAAACCTTCTACACAAATATGCAGGCATTAAAACATATATGGAATTAGGCCGCATCCTCAAAGTTAATATTCACCATATGTATTTACATTCAACTGAATCCTGAAAAATTGCATACGGCACAAAGAGGAGATTGCCTCTCACACAGGCTGGCATTAAGTTGAGTTCCTGTTGTGCTGTAGACCTCTCTGAAAAGTCTAAAGATGGTTGAGAACACCAGACTAAAAAATCCTCCTTGTGGATCTGCCTCCCAATTTCAAATACAAACGAGTAAATTTTTTTTAACATTCCAGATATCGCACCTTGAGCAAATTAAAAATCAACAAAAATACTGAGGTTCTATGTTACCTGCTCAAGTGCACAGAATGTATAAAAACTTTAATCAAACACTCGGGTTTGCTCAGTTCTAAATTGTGTTAGTTTAATAGTTTCTTTTCTGCTGTTTATATTAATGGCATATTCCCATCTAAACATATTGCCATTCCGAAAGCCATCACAATGTTTCTAAGGTTGAATGAATGCAGTTGTATCTATGATTTTTTAATAAAAAGATCTCTTTCTATTAAGTCCCCTCTTTTTTTTTGTCTCCCAGCCATGGAGAGCTGAGGAACGCGCATCTCTGCACAGATCCCGGCTGAGGACGTGGACGTTGAGCGGCCGGTGGCGACACAAATTGCTTTTTCTAGTCATCATCTGAAGGTTCCATTGCTTGGAAAACGTCTTCATTTGCTCTTCTCAGCAAAGCAGTTGCCCAGGCTCTCAACTCAGTTGGTAGGGGTCCTCCCGCGTCCAGGTGCATCTGGAAGGACATTTAAATGAGCAGGAGGCAGGGTGGGTGGAGGACTAGACCCCGGCACTGGTGGGACTCAGCCTGCCTAAACCCATGACAGGTACCTGCGTCCTTGAAGGCACTTCCAGAGAGCTCCCAGCCCACCTGGCTCCACTTCCCATAGCACCTCTCCAATCAGGGACACATTTTACGCAGCCCATCAATTGCCAGAGTGCAGAGCAGGGATGGGTGGGCTCTTTGAAGATAAATTCCCCGGAGCCCTTTGAGCCTGCGTGCTCTGGACTTGGGGCAAATGACGCCACCTATCTGGGCCGGTTCTCACCTGTGAATGGGTGAGCTGGTTCCTAAGGAGTTCTCTTTCTCCAGGACTGTCCTCTATGGGAAGCAGCTCGGTCTTTTAATGCAAGGCAACTTCAATGAAATCAAAAGTACCCCATAAATATAAATAAATTCATTACCCCCTACATTATAGTTATTGTGTAGGGCAAGGCTTCTTTGTCTAGTCATTTGCAAGGTCTGATCAAAATAAACACAGACTCTCCATATGGCTACCTTTTCTTCCAAGTTACTTTGAAATTGTTCATTCATTCTATGAAATGCAGTATGGAATATTTCAAGCAAAATAAAATAATGTAAAAAAATGTGCATACTATGCAGTATTATCAACTCATAACACAATATCATATTTGCTTTGTATCTTTTTTTGTGTCTTCAGCAGTGTTCCTGGGTTCCTTCCACACCCCCTCTACCCTCACCCCAATGTCCTTCTGGCCCAGGGATGGGCACAGCCCTTGCTTGGAGTTTTAATGCAGGCTGGCCTTTGGCAGCTTCTGCAGAGATGCTGGCTGATCTAGAAGAGGGGATGCCATTTGGCAACACCATCCTAAACCTCGCTGTTCCTCATTCTGAGAAAGGAAAGGGAGCGGTGCTCAAACCGAAGGACACACAGCTCACCTGCAGGTCCATCATGAATTGCATTTTGCAATGTGTAGGCGAGAGAAATGAGGTGATTAAGTCTAAAAATGAATATGCCCGACCTGGGAAACTAGCCTTCTGAAATAATTAGGCCACCAGGCGCAGGACGAGGGAGCGAGATTCAGGTGTCTGTTGAATAAAGGAGACTTTTTTTCCTTTCCCCTTGTGTGCCTGTTCTGGCTGTTGAAAGGTTCCTTAGTTCTCTGGTGGAATTGGTTTTAGAAACAATTCATTTCTGGCCACGCAGAACGCCGAGGCACAGCGTGTCTTTCTACGCCGATCGCGATGAGATCAGTGGCTTTGCTAATCAACGAGAAGTAGTACTGAATATGAAATCTTTACCTGTTTAAGAAAGTTATAGAATATATTTCGAGCAAATTAATTCTATCTGGACCAGTTACAGCACATAATCAGCTATGTTATGCAAATAGTTATCTTTGTGGTGGAAATCAATAACTTATTTTCTTCTGCAATAAAGAAAAAAGGGGAATAAGTTATTATTAATTATATACAAAATGAAATCTCTTCTTGCAAGGCATTGGGAGCCATGTCATTAGGAAGGCTTTCCTCATGCCAGTGTCTGGGACCCCAACAAGGATATTTGGTGGATCGCCCTCTTGCTGGAAGCCGCTGGGGAAGCTGCACCCGCACCAGGCAGTAGGGACACGGGGCAGTCCGGCACTGGGGGTGCCTGGCGGCCTCTGCCCAGCAAGGTACCCAGGGATTTTCCCTCCAGCTGGAGTTGGGAGGAACGTCTTATTTATAAAGCTTGCTTGACCACGGTTAGTCAGTATCAGCTCCAGTTATGGATGAAGTTAATGACTATATTGATTATCCCATAATCCATGTTAATAGTCACTATATTGCCTCTTAGCAATAGGGCTGTATTTATGAGCTATTTCTCCCCTCCTGATCCTGGCCACGTCCTACAGGAAGTTCACTCTTCACCCTCTTCTGATCCACAGGAGTGGCTCTCTGGGGACTGCCCGGTGGGACATAAATGCAGAAAGGGCATGGTGTAGGGGACAACACATTTCCACCAGGAGCCCCTGCATTTGGGTTTGAGCCTCACAATCTCCTTTCTCCTGTGTTCTGGGATCCCAGGGAGGGAGAACCCCGGAGCCCACCCTCAGCCTGTGGGATGGCCAGATTGGGGATCTCCGGTGGCCTGGACACTTTCCAAGTTGTTTTTCCCTGTGGTCTGGTAGAATCCTTTAGGGCTGTTATCCCAGGATCTATCCGGGTTGGTGGATCTTCCCCCCAGAGTGGAAATTAGGGAAACTTAGATGTGGAAACCCGTCCAGGCATCGTGGGGCCATGTGCTGCCACATCTGGCCTCCTGCGTCTCCTCTAGGAGATATGGACCCTTCCGATTCCTTGGCCGTGGGTGGGTGGCCCTGCCCTGACCTTCCCTGAGGCCGCCGTGCTGAGCCTCACCCCTGTTGAGCGCACAGCTTCTGCCAAGCCCCTTCCAAATCCAAGCCTCATTCTTTGGCCAAGGGATTTCCAGGCAAGAGTCTGTTTGCACCTTTACAGAGAGTCCCGCACATCCCAACAGAAGCATTGCCAGCCCTGCAGTCCTGCAGAGCCACAGGGGACACTGGGGAAGGAGGCTGGTGCCCCCTGCCTCTCCGACCCCTGGGAAGCAGGCAGGGTCTCCCTGGGCCCCAACGCTCCGTTACCCACCCTCTCCATCCAGGCCTGTTTATGGATTCCTCTGACCGGATCCGCCAGGCGGCTATGGGCAGCTGGGCCGCTTGGCACTTTATGGAGAGTGGCAGCCTCCCAAGGCCATAACTCGGTTTGCCCATGGGGGCACGAGACGTGCCATACCCTGCCTGGCCCTTCTGAGGGGCTACCCTCCTGGGGGTGCCACAGCCAGGCCGGCCCCTGCCAGCCGCTTGCTGTGTCGCCCTGGCTGGAAAAAGCAGGGTGGGGGCAGGTGGGGGAGGGGAGACTTGCACAGTTGGTCCCAGCTCAGGCAGCTCCCTCCATCCAGAGGGGAAGCCCCCACCCTGTCCCGGATTGCTGCTTCCATGATAATGGCACCTCCTGGGGAGACACTTTATTACTCTCCCAGAAACAATCTCCCGAAAGAAATTAATCGTTCTGCTGCTGATAGAAAAGAAAAGGGAGAAGCTATTTTTACATGTTCTCTCTACTTGGGGGCTTTGGAGGGGCAGGACCCCATGCCCTGAGAGGGTGCCAGGGACGTGGCTGCCCTCGAAAATAGGTGACCCCTGCTTGGGATCAGTCAGGGTGGAGGGGGAACTGCTGGAGGAGAGGGCCAGGTGGGCAGCCTCAGACCGGCACACACCTGGGTTGAAGTCCCAGCTCCATCTCTTACTAGCTGTGCAATCCCTGTGCCTCAGTTTCCTGAAATGAAAAATGGGACTGTAATAAGATCTTATAGGGTGTGTGTGAGGATTAAATGAGATGAGATGTGTTCAGTGCTTAAGATGGGAATACGGTAGGTGCCCAGCAATGGTTAGTTAAAAACAGGAGCTGGAGGCAAGGGAGGGTATAGAAGCTGGCTGACTCCAACTTGGCTATGGGCAAGACGCAAACTGCCCCGCGCCCAGTCTCGATGGCGCTATTAACCCACCCGGGCCCCGCCACCCTATGTGCAGCACTGAGTCCACTTCTGGGGTGCTCCATGGAGACTGGACCCCTGGGCACAAGGGTGGGGTGGGGGTGGGGTTTTACAGCCTATTTCCTGCTTATGGAGCATCTGGGAGATAACTTTTATGGGAGGGATTTTAATTAGTGCTGTGGTTCAACGCGGTGGAGTTAACGTGGGTGGAATTGGCCGGCGCGCTGACTTCTGCACAAAGCATCTGGCCACGAGACATGGCCGCTTTTATCACCTGGTCCCTGGCATTACCGTGGATGGGGGTGGTGCTGAGAGGCCACGGGCGCAGCATACGGGCCCTGATCCCGGCAGCCGGGCCAGGGCTGGGTGTTGGCAGGGCCGGCTCTGTCGCCACATCCCCGGGCTTGCCCTGATTCTCTGCTCTTGATATTCTGAATAATTAGTCTGTGAACTTGCGTTTTGTCAGTGCAGTCCGATGAGACATGGGAGCATGCGTGTGAGCAGGGGAGATGGCACAGAATGCCTGTCCACCTGTCCTCGCTGCCCCATTTGCAGACAGTATTCTCAGTGTCCCTAGAGCATAGAATTCCCGGGTGGAGCTCAGCAGGACTCAAAGCCAATACAAATAGGTGTGACCCAATACAAGTAAGTGGGGGCGCTAGTGGCCCCAAGAGTCCATGCTTTCCAAGCGAACTGGAACTTTCTTCAAACACAGAAAGAAGGCAATGGTGCCCTAAGAAACACAAACGACCAAGGAACTCCATCACATCCTTTCTTATGGAGCTGCTTCCCTGTCTCAGCCAACCCTCAGGCTGAAAAGATGTTATGGCAGGAAGGGGAAGGAGACGGCAACTCGCAGTTCTTTTTCCCTTCAGACCATCCTTGCTCATGAGTAAAATGAAGCCAGAGTGTTGGTAGAATGCATATGAACTGAGAAGTGAGACGAAAACACTTGCGTTCCTTTTGTGCAGTTTCCCACTGCCCGGAATGAAATAGATACTAGCCATGAAGCATGAATTGGGCAAGTTCAGTGATTCTGCATAGAAGTTCGATGCTCTTATAGTGGTGTCTTAAACTGGCACAGCACAACATAAAGAGGCGGCAGTGACAAGCATGCTAATAATTTAAAATTTTACTTTTTCTTTACTCAAAATGACATTAAGTAGAAATTTAAAAACACCATATCAGATTGAAAGAAAGACAGTAGAGAATGGAAACGCTTTATATTTTAGTACCTTTACTGGCTTTTTTACCCTGCTTTTTTTTTTCTTTAACAGGGACACCACCAGTTATACAGCTGCCTCTGGGTGTGAGACCCCCAACAGGGTTTGGCTTAGGGATTTGTGAAAGCATGAAGCTTGCAATACCCACACAAGACAGGAAGGACAGTGGTAGAAATACTGATAGAAAAAACAGTGATGGAAATAACAACCACCATGACCAAGCACTGTCCTCAGCAACTGATGTGAATTCTCTCATTTAATTCCACAAAGCCCACAAGGTACCTTCATCGTATACCCATTTTACAGAAAAAGACATTGAGGTCCACAGAGGTGAAGTAACACAGTTGAGAAGGGACAAAGCCAGGTCTCTGGATCTCCTCAACGCTCTGCAGCTCGCATTTTGCTCATTTTATGGATGGGTGGTGCTGAGGCTCAGAACAGCGACTCAAAGTCAACATGGGGCAGACAGTAGAAGGCTGGGCTCCCCCCACTTTTGCTTGTCCCCTGAGCCACATTGCCTCATCCATGCTGAAAATGTTTTCTTCCATACTCTGTAAAGGAGAGTCATCATTTGTCATCACAGGCTCTGGTTTTCATATTAATAACCCAATGGGTGATTTTGTCTGTTCTGTCCCACATTCCTTTTTGAGTGATGACTTGGGACCTCAAAATAGCTGTGCCTGCCCCCTTCACACACGCACACAGACCCACGTGCTCACACACATAGGGTGCCCGCATTCAGAGATCTGCATGGGTACAGGAACACACATTGCTGCCCATGGCCACACAGACATGCCTACACACATGCACGTAAACAGGCCAGCGCCCGGACAAGCACAGGTGTGGCCATGCACACATGCACTGTTTGTACACCCAGGTTTGCACACACTTGTGGACACCTATGCACCCCTCAAATACCCAGATGTGCACAGACCTGTGCGCACACACACACACAGCTCAGACACACAGATCTACGCATACTTGTGTGGACACATGTACTGCTCAGACACAGATGTACACACACTCATGTACACACACACTGCTCAAACACACAGACATGCACAGATAAGCATACGCCAACTTGTCCACAGATGTGTGCTCACGGGCATCACAGGTTTGCAGAAAAGGTGCACTCGTAGACTCACAAACATGCATAAGCACACACAATGTGCCCATGTGAACAGGGAGTTGATGCAGGCATACACTGAACTGATGCAAGGCCCATCCTGACAGTGGCAGAAGGCTGAGTATCTCACATGTACACGATGACAACAACAGGGGCGCTGGAGTGGGCCTGATGTGCTCTATGATGCAGCCAGCAGGGCTGAAGGGGCTCTTGCCCAAGGGTGGTTGGTGGTTATAAAATGTGCCCTTGCAGGATTTGTTAAGCCTGAGGGAATTGAGGAAGAAGACAAGGAAGCAAGGCAGAAAATGATCTTGGGGTCATGCAGACCCCCAAGTGAGGGTGACCGCTTTGTGGGCAAATGCTTGTTTTATATTTAAAATAGACATGGGTTTAGAAATCACAAATTGAAAAGTGATTGCACATGCTCCATGTGCCATCTTTGACATCCATGGTCTCTTAAGGAGCTCAACACTGGGCGGGAAAGGGGACATCCAGCTGCAAAATGATGGCAGGTCCTCAGATATGTGGGACCTGACAGTCTGAGGTGGTCGGAAAGGACTTCATGGTGGGGGAGAAGTTGGGACTTGCAGGGTAGAATGAACGAGGAATGAACCATGCAGTTTCTCCTCCATCCTCTGTCCCCATCATGAAGGCCGGGTGCTGGAGCAGATGGTTTATTCAGGGAGCTCATCCTGGAGATCTCTGACACTGTTCCGCATTTTACTCATTTCACAAACACCATCCCCGCCCCATCACGTGTGAGGCAGGCTCCATATCCACCTCCACCTTCTAAATGAGGAAACCGAGGTTCAGGGAAGTAAGTGGACTGAGGGCTTGCCGATGAGGTAGGGGTGCAGGATTCCAACCCAGGGCTCTGTGTTTTCAAGGCCCACCCTCTTAGCTGCCTGTCTTTCCCTGGGAGGCAAGGGGCCTTGCTGGGGCTCCCCACCAAGAGCTGGCTTCACACTTGAAATGGCGTCTGGAGGACTTGGGGAAGGCTGTATGTGTGGGGTGCTCTGTAGTATTGGAGGTTGGGCCTTGTGGAACCCCAGCCCACCCTGTACATACAGCCCCGTGGCCCTGGATGGTCCCTGCATCTGAGTCTCAGAGGCCATTACTGTGAAACGGGTGTGAGGATTTGATGAAACAAAGCATGGAAAGTTGGTTCAAAGTATGTGCCCAGCAAATGTCAGCATCACCATTAAAATTGTTGTTATGACTTATTATTGCAAGCTTATCCAGGGTTATGATGTAATTGGAAAATGAGAATTAGGTGTCCAAGGAGTGAGAATGAGGAGAGGATGTTTGAAGCCAGTGAGTACAGTGATTGGATTAGAGGCAAAACTTCACCAAATCAGCTGGCTTCCCCCAAATCGGCCTTGCCTGCTCCCCCAATTCCCCAATTCTGTATGTACAACATAGCTGGGGTTGGGAGTGACATGCATTCTTGCTGTGTGTCCTTAGACAAGTCTCTCAACCTCTCTGAACACCAGGATGTCCTCCGTACAATGAGAATGACAGCCACGTTGAGATGACCTCTGGAGTTCAAAGGAAACAAAAAGCACAAAAGGGTATTGAAAGGGTCCCAACATAGCAAGCAGCAGGATCTTCTGAGGGGTGGGGGTTTCCAGCAGAGACCGCTCCCTGGGCTCTGGGAGGACATCAGGGGGGCTAAAGAGAGGAAGTGGCCATAGCCCCTGGCATCTCAGGAAAACTCACTGCTTTCCAGCCCAGGGAGGGTGGCCTTCTGCATCCGGTAGTTTCCATGGAAAAGATTTCAGCCAGTCTCTGCCATTTTGCAACCCATTTGACCTAATTTCTATTTTATCATTTTAGGTAATATCGTGATTTGGGTGAGGGTGTGGGCGCTGTGCACAGCCTGATGAAATTTTCTTCCCTCTGAGTCATCCTCTCTCTGCTTCACGGAAATCCAAGCCCTCATATATATTTTTAAAAGGGGGGTGAGGTGGGAGGGTAAATTGAAAAAGCCCAGGATGATCCATATTTGTTTTTCCTTCAATGCTTATATTTGTGCTGCTTCTATGTGTGGAGAGAGTTGTGAATTTTTATCCCTGACCTTTGTAGTCATAAAACCGTCTTATTATCATATACCTGTCAAAAGAGGAGAGAGAATCAGATGAATATCCTTTGCCTTTTATGTGTAGAAAAAAAGGGAGAAAAACTTTGCAGCGTGTTTTTTTTTCCCCCCAATTCAGACATGTAAAAACAACCACCTCGTGGTCAGAGGTGTGGAAACAGGAGCCACTGCTCTGAAGGCATGTCCCCAGATGCTGCAGGCCTGGGCCAACAAGACGGAACTTTCCAGATGGAGTCTCCCTCCCACTTCCGTGGTGACTACAGATTATCTACCCATTGCGATTTGACTCCTGAGTGATTGTGAGCTGGTTTGGAATTTAATCTCTCTGTGTCTCGACTTCCTCACCCACAAAGTGGACATAAAGGCTGTGGAGCCCTTATAGGAGAGTTGCGAGAAGCGATTAAGCCTTGTCTGAACAGCGCCAGGGAATATCGGCTCTCATCAGCATCGTCACTAAAATCATTAACGCTGCTATGGCTGCACTGGCTGGTTTCTTGTTCAATCCCACATGCAGGAGACGTCCTGAGTGCAGGCCCCGTGTAGGCATTGGGGGTAGAGTGGTGAGCAACACGGAGCAATCTCCGCTCTCTGGAACCCAGAACTGAGCGGCCAGTGGGCTGCGGGCTTCGGCCATAACTGCTGCCCGTTAGAAATGAATGTGCTTGTGGAGGTCTGTTTGTGCTCAAAAGGTGCCTATTTTGGCCTCGGTACATGCCGGGCAAAAGTTCCACTTCCAGAGGGGAGAAGCCAAGCTCAAGATATGTAGAGCAGTGCCATGAAGCATTGTGCCAGTGTGTGCCAGGGTGTGTCCCGGTCCCCTTTACAGCTTCAGGGACCCCCAGGACAGTTGAGTTCTGCCCCTCCCCTACCACTCACGCCTTCCCAAGGCTTCTCGCTGCAGCCTGCTGGCCTCTGAGACCAGGTTGGCTCTGCTGCACTCACTCACCCTGAGCCTGCAGACGTGGGGGGCAGAGATCAACTCCACCCCCGATGGACGGACACGAACCTGGAGATCTCGGTGCATTCAGATTCACGGACGAACATCCAACCTCCAAAAAGGCCGGGATTTGGGTAATGCTGACGATGAAGTCTAATTTTGTCTCAATAATGCAAGTGGCTCCGTAATTCCCTATAATTATATTAACTGGGAAAGCTGGGCCCGCCTTCAACAGACAGGGCTCGATTATCCTTGCAGGCTCAGAGCAGGCGCCTCAATTCCCTTTTCCCAGCAAGGTCTGCCTCGCAGCTTCACATCCAAATAACGACAGTGTGCCGTCAGAGCGCCGATTGCCACTTATTATTTGAAGCTTTTACATAAATAAAACGGGGTGCCAAATCAGGTGGGAATGCTTTTTAAAGTGAATTCCACAGGTCTTGCAGCCGAAAGGCAGACAGCAGTGGCGGGGAGGCGGGGGGGTCCTGCAGAAACTGCAGTCTGTCCTGGGAGTTTCCTGAATCCAAGCTTTTCCATCATCTGCCTGACATTTTAACTCTCCTTCCTTCTCCTCTTGGTTCCTCTGAACCAGAGAGCTCACCCGCAAATACAACAGATAACGGGTGGCTCGGGTAATTTAGGGCGAACGGTAAGTAAATAATGAGCAACCTGCATTTTGTAACGTCTGTCATTTTTCTTAAGTTTTGTTTATTTTGTGCCTCCCACCAATTAAAAATATGAAAGACCCCCATAAATACTGCAGAGCCTTTGGTTTAGAGATGGTCTGAATAGGGAAAAGGCTTGAACACACTGTTTTTTCCTCCATAAGGTACTATAAAACTGTTTATAAAATGAAACTAATGAGATTTGGAGCACACTGTTACCTGATATTAAGCTGTTTTGATGAGTGAGGCAAATTGCTGTGGTTAACAAATGTAAAACCATCACTTTTATTGATACAGGTTTGTGTATGTGTGAAATTAATCAAAGCGTGGGCGATGATGAACAGTTTCTGTAGAATTCTGTCAAAGGTTAAGAGCTAGTTATTTTTAAGAATGACATGAATCTAGCAGAGACAGTGATTGCCTAAATGACCATTGTAATTACCAATTACTTCTTGAAGCAGAGAATATATTCACGGCGTGCAGTCCTCTAAATACAGAGAGGCATTAGCCCATTTACGTACTAATGCACATCATTTAGCTCCTGAAAAGGGCAGATGGGAACACAATGAAAGATATAATAGATACTGCCTAATATCATTCCCTAAGAATATTGGATTCATCAAAGATGAATATTACTTTATGTCAGATTGTTTTTTATAAACCAGTCAAAATATATTTCATCTCATTTTTGCACTCGGTATTAGGGTGACAATAGCACCAGCACCTTTGTCATCGAAATGTGGTCAGCTAGGGGGACCAATCAGACAGAGGGTACCTTCCCAAGTGGGGGGCGTTGCAGCCACCCTTTGTGAGCTGGTCCGTAACTCGTGGGCAGCCTAACTTCCAGGCGGGTGGTGATTTATTTCATTTCCTTTGGAGGAGACGTCAGTACAAGCAGAAGGGGAGAAATCCATGATCAGACTCTGCGGCGACCTCCTTTTTGGAAAACGCAACGTCTAAAATGTCTTCCTTCCCACCTCCTCCCGAGCCCTGAGCTCTTCTCCTCAGGTGTTTAAAATTCCATCTCCAGGTAGAAGGAGGAGGAAAGGCTTTCTGTCCCCGCGCTGATCTTAGTGCTATCTTTGGATTGATATAATGATGGCAGTGATCTTGTTTCCCAATGTTGCAGAATAAATGTAATAACAGTAACAGAAATATTATTTAGTTAGTGCAGTTCTGCTGGCATAACGTAGTCACGCTTTCAGCAAAATGATGGAAAATATAAACATTTAATCAGCCCTTATTCACAAAAAATCCTAAAAATTAATCATGTTTAAATTCTGTGTCTTCGGGAAGCAATTCAGATGCTAAGCAATTCAGATTTTTTTAAAAAAAATTTTTATTTTTCTTGCCCGTTATTTTTTTGGATGCACAGCCACAGATGACCTAGCGCCGCTCTCAATTACAGTCTCCTTGGGAGAGGCTGAGCCGCTCGGCGCCTGCCAGGAGATGGTGGCTCCAAGCTGTGGATTTCTCTGTGCCCCTCCGAGTGGGTTTGCAGCCTGCGTCTGATTTTCTCCTTCATGTTACTGATCAAGGGCAGGAGGTTATACAAGACCCTGTGAAACAGGCAGCCACCTGCTCCCCAGCCTGCCGGGCAAGGTGGGGGCGGGTGCCGGGTCATTACCAGACATGCCAACGTTCTGAGAATACCTACTATGTGTCTGGCCCCGTGCCAGGCCAAACTATTCCCTATTGTCAAGGTTCCCTCAAGGTCATGGCCAGAATCTCCTCAACTGAGTCCACAGTCCCTCTGAACACATGGGGTTCAGACAAGGGGAAAGAGGGAGGGCAGGGGAAGAGAACCAGAGGGGGATGAAGAAGAAAGAGGAACAGGAGGCCAGGTTCAAGGTCAAACTTCACGTCTGCATGACCTTGAGAGTCACTTCCCCTTTCCCGGCCTTGAATTCCTATAGAGTGTCAACTGGGGTGATGCCTGCTGCCCAGCCGTCTGCCCCAGGGCCGGTGGGGCTCCAGGGACCAGCACCAGGGCTGTCATTCCTGTGTGGTCCCAGCTCATGAGTCACCCTTGAGAGCCTTCTGTGACCATCTGCCAAAAGCTGGAGAAGTTTCCCTTCCGTTCTCCTTCCATAGGGGGTGTTGCTTTATTGCCCTTCCCCTCAGCTCAGGGGTTCTAGCCTGGGACAATTTTGCTGTCCCAGGGGACATTGGGCAAGTTCTGGAGACACGTTCGGTTGTCACGACAGGGGGAGGAGGTGCGACCAGCATCTGGTGGGGACAGCCTAAGGATGCAGCTAAACCTCCAACAATGCAATAAGGCAGCTACGAATCATCCAACCTGAAACGTCTAGAGTGCCGCGGAGAGAAAGCCTGGTCTAGAGGGCATCTGATGGGTAGTGCCAGGCCTACACCTGGCTTGGCTTGTCATTGATCCCCAGCACCCAGCACGGCACAGAACAGACGGAGAGTAACAGTTGGCTGAAAGGACGCAGAGATGGCGGTTCAGAGGGAGCAGACCCTGCCAGGGCCCCAAGCAGTGGGAAGCCAGGCTCCCCCCTGCCTCGGAACTCCCTAGAAGGGCACAGGTGGTGTCTCTTGACTTGTGCCCACTCCTCTGTTCTCTGCCAGCTCCCCTGGCAGCCTCAGGAGCATATCTCAGGTAGGACGGACACAAGAGACTCTCCACTTCATTCCAGGGTTTTCGCAGGGGCCCCTGCCATGCCTTGGCACAGAGTAGGGACAGCCATGATTTGGGCAGGGAAACCTCTGATTTCAAGTCCTGCAGTTCCCTGGAAAGGGCTCACGTCATCCTCAAGCCAAGGTGGGAGTAGTTTGGGGAGGGTCTCCTGACTGTTGCTCTGGTCTGGTGTGGCCTGGGGCAGACGGCTGCTTTTCAGGGCTGGAGGTCCAGAGGTGGAGACAATGTGTATGCGTGAGGGTGGGGTGGGGTGGGGAGGGAGCTGGGGGGTTGTTAGCATGAGGTGGCATCACAGGTGCTACAGATTCTCCGGGAAGGGGAGCATGTGTGGGACCCGGAGGAGTGGAGGCACACGGGAGGGAGTTGGGGCAGAAGGAGAACCCCTTAGCTTACAACCCCAGGTCTGCTCCCTTGCTACCCCACCCACACCCTCCCGTCCCTGGGGGGAACCCACAGCTCTCCCTTCTTCCCTGGGGTCCATCCAGCGCTATGTGCCGGGTCAGATCTCCTGGAGGGAGCACCACGTTTGCGAGTCCCTGGGTCTCTCTTTCAGAGCTGGGGCGGATGCAGCACAGAGAGCACTGGACTGTGAGTCTGAGGACTGGGCCTTGAGACCTGCCGTGCCAGGGGGAGCAATGTGGCTTGAGAGGTGATGCCGGTCCCCTAGCCCCACGTTTCTGTGCCCTGGTGAGGAGCACCCTGGCGTGGGGTGGATGCTGCCCCACAGCCCTCCCTCCCAGGCGTCCCTGCGGTCCCAAGGGAGAAGCCGCTCAGCTCCGCAAGCAGCCCCTAATTGACTTCCCTTAACTGCCCTGAAGGCCTGGAGCAACAGTTAAGAATCACATTACCGCCTTTTATTGTCTCTAATTTTTACCCAAATGGTTTCTGCTGCGCCAGCTAACTAGCGCTCTCATCTCACTTCGCACATCCAGGGTGCCCCAGCTGCCTGCGCCTGATTCCGGCAGGTTCTGCAGAGGTCAAGCACCCCTTTTCTCCCCCCCCCCCGGGGGGCCCCCTTCCTCACCTTCCTGCGCCAGGGCTCACTCCTGTGAGGGCCACCACCGGGGGGCCTTTGGAAGGGGGTCTGTATCTGCCACAGCAGCTCTGTGTGTATGGGGTGGGGGGGGGGAGTGCTGGGGAAGGCAGGGGGAGAACAGGTGGGAAGTTGACAGGGCGGGCCGCCCCTTCCTTTCATTCTTCAGCCCTCAGTTAGGGACCCAAGAGCAGGCAGAGTCCGGACACGCCAGTTCTTTTGGGCTGTGTGACAGTGCAGTTATCCAGACTCCTGCAGCTGTGAGTGACAGAAACTCAGCTAAAACCGAAAGACGAAGAAAAGGGAGTGTTTTAGTTCCTGGAACTGGGAATCCCAGGAATAGAATTCACTTCAGGCATAGCTGGATTGCGTAGCTCCACGATGTCTGTAGGGTTTCAGCTCTCCCCACCTTTCTGCTTGCTTCTCTCCACACTGGTTTGTTTCTCAGGTAGGTCTTCCCAGGAGGTGGCAAAGACCCATCCTCTGCTGCCATAGCTGCTTCCTCCTGGGTTCAAGAACAGTCCTGGGGTCTCACCGGCCCGGCTCAGGCCACGGGTCCGTCGCAGAGCCCATGGCTGTGCCCGGGGCAAGGGCCTAGGTGACGGGCCAGGTGTGGCCCACGGGTCTCCGTCCTGGTAGAGGATGGGGTGGGGATGGGGCTCAGGCGGGGCCAAGCCGCATGGACAGGGGGAGGAGGAGCGGTGACGACAGCTGGGAACGGAGCTCAGTGGGGTCTCCCAACCGCCCCCGCCTCAGCCCCCTCCTCCGATCGAGGGGTGGGTGAGAGGGCCGGGTCTGCAAAGCCACCTCTGAGAGGCCGTTGCTTTCGTCGTTGTCTTATTGTACACCTGTATAGTTGCCTGAGTACCGCAGCCCCCACCCCACCCCATGCCTGCGCCCCTCTCTCCCCGGGAGCAGTGCCCAAAGACCTTTCCTTCCCATTCCAACACTCTCCAGAAAGTCCCCAGCTCCTGTCCACTCAGGACTCCCCCAGATCCCCACTGAGTGACATGAAGGGGATCACTCCTAGTGACCCTGGAGGCTTGGGGATGCAAGGGGGTCTTAGTGGGAGGAGTGCTGGCTCTCTCTTCTGGGAAAACCCGTCCAGGGGGCTGTACAGGGTCCCGCCTGGTCCTCCACTGCCTGCCAGAAAAGTGACAGACCTGGACGGCATCGAAGCTGGAAGGACAGACCGTGTGAAGGTCCCCTGTGCCTCCCCCGCCCCTCATTGACGATTGAGGAAGCAGAGGCCCAGAGAGGTTAACGCATTTGACCCAGGCCTCTCAGCAGCCAGCGCGGTGTTGTGGCAGGAGCCTAGCAATTCTGAAAGTCCACCAGGGCTGGCTGGGCGCCTTCTGCACACCCAGCTCTCGTGGGCCCTCCACTCCAGGGTAAGGTTGGTCCCCCTCACTGTGACGCCCGTCCTGGTTGTCATTCTCCTTGTGATGGGCATCCCCTCGGTGGGCGATGTGAAGGCACAAGGACGCAGGCTGGTCCATCGGAGAGCAGCTGCCCAGAGGCCCCCCACCCCCACTTCCAGCCTCTGTCTCCTTCCAGCTAAGTGTGGTTAGAGGACCCCCCAACCCCGGATGAATGGCCCTCAAGACGCCGGGGGTCAGGGGGTCAGAGGTCAGGAGGCCAAGCCTCCCTGAGACCCCTGCTGCAGGTGTGGAGGCGCCCTTCCCAGGTGAGCTAGGCAAGCTCGCCCCACCCCTCCAGGGCTCCTGCTCTTTTGGAAGAATCACCGTGAAGGGTGATTATCATCCTTTAATTATAGAAAGGATCCTATGCTTCATAAATTGTTTTCTTTCTGAGAGGAAAAGGAAAATCTTCTGAAAATGGGATTTTAGAGTCTGATTGGGGAGAACGGGGTGGGAAAGATTTTCCTTTCTGATACTTAACTAGTCCAGTTAACCGGCTCTTGCTTTCCAGGTCACCGTGGTGATGGGAGGACACAGAGGAGGGTGTCCCTGATAAATGGCTTTCTGAGCCTGTGTGTCATCTCCAGACTCTCGCCATGGAGTGAGCCCATCGTCTCTCCCCCTCTCCCCCTCCCCTTCCTCCTCCTCCTCCTCACCACCGAGGAGCTCCAGCTGTGGGCCAGGCATGGGGCTGGTGTTCAGATGGGCACTGCCTTAAGGAATGAGCACGATTGCAGGAACTCTTCACAGGTCTGGAAGCCGGAACTCCAAGAATCTGCAGCCCTCGCCCAGGGTTTCTCAGCAGGAAGTGGCAGAGCTGGAATTTGGGCCCTGGTCACCAGGCTCCGAAGCTCTTGCCCGACGTGCCATGCCTTTCTGGGAAAGAACGCCCATCTTTTATAAGCTGAGGACTCTGGCCTCACTCTCAGCACACGGGGACAGATACGAGGTTCCTCCCTTCCTGTCCCTCCATGCATGTTCTACTGGGGTTACGGTTTATCTTTGACCCAGAGCAAATCCAGGGAGCTAGCCGCTATGCCAGAAGCCATTGGCTGGGTGTCTTTCTGTTTTTCAAGAGAGATGACTGACTCTGAGACTCCGCAGCCAGGGTCTGGGACATGCTGTCTGGGATCTGGACTTCATGCCGATGGACTCTTCTGGAGTGGCCGAGCAGCATCCCTTACTCCCAGTTCTGAGCTGACAATGGACCTGCTTCCAGATCCAAATCCCCAGCACAGTTCTTCATCCATTTGCTGATACTGTCAATTACACTGGCCAGGCTCGCATAAACCGGGGGAGGCACGTAGCACTCCTCCCCCTTCCTCCTCCTCTCCCTCTCCCTCCCCCGCCCCTCTCCTCTCCCTCCTC